>CAKNYM010038797.1:0-38281 GCA_932195095.1 Andricus curvator | reverse complement strand
TGGCTATGGCAAGATTTTGTTATAAACAATTATTAATAAAAAATATTCGTTCATTGATAAAAAAACATATCACACATTTTCAATCAATTAGAATCACTTTTTTGCCACGAAAGTACTAAAAAAAGGCAAAAATGTAATCAAAAGTGGCGATAGCAAGATTTTGTTATAAACAATTATTTATTTATCAATCGCAAAATACCTTTTATAGATGACAAATGAAATGTATATACTTACTTGGGACAAAACCTTCGAAATATGAGCGTACTTCTACTTTACGGTACGCTCAGGTGCCTCTATGCAGGAAGAGTGCACTTTCCAAGATCATATCTCGTGACCTATTAGGGCTAGGGCAGTTTTTTTTTCAAATTACGCCAAATTGACTCCACTTTCATTTGTTTCATATAAACTTTGTCGTAGGACGCGCGGCAAACGAGGTATTTCGAAAAAACACCACTTTCGCGTTTTTAGTCAAAAATTTAAAAAAAAATGAAATTTTCAAACCTTGCAATTCCGAAAATAATAGGTCTAAAAGACTTTTTTTAGATCTACGCAGAATTTTATAGACTCTATTTCATCCTCTGGCATAGTCAATGTAAACTAAACCTGACTTGATTTATTTTGGAAAATCTGTACTCCACTTTTTTGCCCGTAAAAACAGGCAAAAATGGCCAACTTTGAGGGGTTATAACTTATGACCTATTACAGGTAGGATATTGTTCTTTTTTTGAAATCACAGCAAATTGAGTCTACTTTCACTCACCTGTGGAACACTTTTCCGTGTAGTAATTAGGTGCAAAGATACACAGTTTTTTTTTGAAAACTAGTGATTTTTCGTTGAAAATCCAAAAAAGTGGGGGTTTTTCAATATATCCTAACTCGAAACCTATAGAAGATAGCGGATTATTTTTTGCAACAAATTTTCTTATAATTTTGTCCTCTTTCTTTTTCCTGTTGGACATTTTGCTCTAAAATGAAATGGGAATTATCAGTCCACGCAAAACTAAATTTTGGAACTGTTTTGAAAAAAAAAACCCGGTTCCGCGACTGATCTATTCTAGAGTTTTTGATATGTTAAAAGGGACCCCTGAACGAAACTTTCTCATTAAAAACATTTCGTCTATGAGTTATTACGGAACAAAACTACCAGATGCCTGGACTATGTGTGGTTTGAAGCAATTCACGAATTATGTAAAAGTTTCTCTGTTCATTGGGAATTGCGCGTTTTATCTGAAGACAACACTGAAAAACGAGCAGCTGATCTGCTGAACAAATACCGCATGCCATTGACCTAAATCATGAGCTAGTGGATGAAGCTAAGATATTGGAATCCATTTTTGTTTCAAATTTCGACAAAGAAACTCTGCAACCTTTACAGTTACTTAATACTCTTTAAAGAACGAATCGTTAATGTTTTGTTTCCAAATTTGTGCATTGCATCTCTTAGAATAAGGTAAGTTCACTGAATGATACATCTAGGGGTAGTATCTTTTATAATTTGTGAATATTTTTCTGCCTATGTCCTAATTGGCAACTAGATTTCGGCAATAAAAACTCTGTAGTGACGGCTCTCGGCGGCACTGGTGCAACAACAGTGCCTACTCTCAACAGAAATGCTTTTTTTTACTGCAAAAATGAAGGAACCGCTTTCAGGCTCAACTTCTACGACGATACTTGGCACATTTTTGGTCTATGTAACGTCGCCAACTGCAGACAAATATGAGGTTCGAGCGTTGATTGATCCCTGCTCACAAATCTCCAGCATTTCAGATGCCTAGGACGGACATAGGTCCCTGTTACGTCACTGATCAATCCGCACATCTGCGTGAAACCTAAAGCTCTGATCACTCGACAAGCCACCATCTTTTAAAGGCAGCCACCGCCTATCAAAGGCGTCACTACCTTTAATTATGAATGGCCTCACCTAGGAGGCTTAGTTCTGGCTAATGATTTCTCGGCTGGGGTTGGCCTAGCTGATATCTTGCTAGGAGTAAATTTCTACTTGTTCATTATCCTTAAAGGATTAAGGTAAGGAGCGGAAGAAATGCCAGTAGCCCACAAGATGATATTTGGTTTGAACCTAACCGATCAATTTTCAGCGCCAGACTACAGGTTGGCTCTAATAGCCACCTCCCATAATTGCTGCCTTGCAACAAATCTATTTTCATCATATTTCCAGTGTGCCTACAACACGGCGGGTGGCAGTTTTATATAGTACAGCAGTGCCAGGCCCGTCAGTTTCGTCGTCGTCGTACGGCGAGGCGGGCGGGATATTTGGGATTCCAAATTTAATCACACGACAATAAGTATATTCTTGTGGTATGATGTACGTTTTTTGTCATTATTAGTCAGTGCATCTCAAGTGATTTGCTTCTTACCTATACTGTCATAGGTTGAAGTGTCACTCACACATATACTTTTTATAGTCTAACGCAGGTTCTTGCACACGAACCTGTCAGTATTCATTAGGCAACTGGTTGCGGCACATGACAGGCTGCTCTTTGTTATTTTCGGACGACTCTCTCTTGGTTCCTAATAAGTTCATATTCATAGTCACGCGAATTCGTAATAAAAAGTACAACTACAGTCGTCTAGAACATAGGCCCCCGCAACTTCGATTCAAGCGATCACCGACAGAACCAAAATAGACCCGTATAGACGTCTAGAAAGCACTTTGAAAAGTAATTTCCATATACAAATCCCGCACTGTACCATGCCATAATATAATCTCTGGTTCCTAATCCCCGTGTACAACTTTCCTGCAGTCGGATAGGATTGCATTACGCTTATGATATACCAAAAAGATTTCTTGCTACTTTTGAAGTAATTTCACTTTCACTTTTTTGCTTTGGTAGGATTCTTTGCTGAAAATTTCATTCCGTAAGGTTATTTAATATTTTTTGTTATATTTTTGTTAGATCATGCTTTTATTGGAAGTTGGCACGCATGGAAGTACCTTTGGTGGTAGTCCTCTGGGCCAGAAAATAGCTCTGGAAGCAGTACGGATCTTAGAAGAAGAAAAATTGGCAGAGAATGCAAGTAAAATGGGTGCTATTCTTCGAGAGGAACTTGAGAAATTATCCACTGAAAAAGTCGTAGAATTCAGAGGTCGTGGGTTGTTGGCTGGGCTAGTACTTAATAAAGGTAATTTTTTTCTTTATGGAATTCAAATTTACGGTGAAATCAGCTTTTTTCAGTCATCCAAATGATCCCAATGATCGCCAATTGGTAGATTAATCTAATAAAAATAAAGCATAAGCCCTTGAAAATATTTTTCAAGCAAAATTTTAAGTAACTTTTAAAATTCGTAAAGACATTAGGACTTCTTTTAGAAGGGTGTTTAAATTAGGTGATAAATTATGCAATATCCACTTTTGCAGTTCACAGTATGTGATTTTTGCAGTGGAATATTGTTTTTCAAATTCAAGCATCACTTATGTAAAAAGCAAGTTTGATTTTTCAATAACAAACTCTTTGGCGGTACTCCCTTTGATGCTATTGGCAAGTGAATTATTTAAACATTTTACGACTACGTCATAAGTATGCGGTGCAGTTTTTGTTATTCTTAATAACAAGTTTGGTGTGACCTATGCCAAAATTTTCCCGAGAATTGATCGTCAATCTCCCGGGAGTTTACTCTTGGAAATCGAACGGGAATTTCTCGGCAGTCCAACAGGCATCTGTCGGGAGTCGAGCGCGAAGCTCTAGGAACGTCCAAATCATGCACCATGTGTATAAAATACATCTCCTCCGATAAAACAGAGATGTGCAAGATCCACAATCAGACCGATGCTTTCGGTTCTGAATCCAGCAGTTTTTATTAGCAGACCCGATCCGAAAATTTCTGTCCGAATCCCTTAAATTTGTTGGCTCTCTAGTAGACCCGACCCGAAAAATACCAGATCGGGGCGGTTCTGTCCAACACTATTTATAACACTGCCCGAACTTGGTCAAATTTAAGATTTCGGGGGTATTTGGAGATAATTGCATATGCTTAAGATGTTATGGTGCTGATCAGGGTAATTAATAAGTGAAGATGTTATTTTGAAATCAATCAGTGTTGTTGATTGCTGGTCCATATTTTTGTTAAAAAATGAATTACCAACTGCGGAGTCTCACAGTTTAGTTAAACGTTGACGCTTTGACCGTTCTTTGACGGTCTTCATCTGAAATATAATGAAGAGACTATACATTTGATAATTCGTTTCTAAAAAGTGTTGTTGTGTCTATTCTTGAAGATTGTTAAAGCCAATGAAGAAACCCGGTAAGAAGGCTTGCATTGAAAAGTATTGAAGAATGTCATGCATCCAGTGGTAACGTGAGAAATATTGAATACTTCTGGATCCCCTTTTTGTCCTCCCGTTTTGAATCTTCAGAGCAGTAGAAGTTATTTCCTCAATTGAATCCCTTTTCTGTACCCAGCGGCGACAATATTTTTCTGAATACTTTTGGATACCACAAAGCAACCAAGAAATAGGAAAATTTCAATCCCTTTTAATTTAGCACATTTCGCTACTTTTATTTACTGTTTTTCGAATAATAATGTTTTATATTTTTGTAATTGATAATATTTGAACACAGCGAATATTTTACGATAAACAGATATCCCAGCTAACACAGTTACTAGTCCGAATAGTCACATAATTGTAACAAGATTAAAAAAACCAGTCACTGGTGACTTCCATGCTGGTCACCCAGTGACAATATATTTCCCACTCAAAGTAGTAACAAATTAAAAGCGAAGCAGGTAACATTATCCCGCCATTGTAATCACATGCTTGTAACAAAGTGATGTTTGGAAACGCAACGTGCAATGACAGCTTAACCTCAAAATATACATCGTTTCGGAATTATAATTATGAATATTTTTGCAAAAATGTTGGAAAGGAACATAATTAAACGATAAATAAGTTCCAGAAAAGGGAGATAATATGTGAACAAAGCTTTTATAAAAAAACAGATATTTATCAGCTGAACCCTTACGATAAAGAAATTACATTATAGAGGTTAGACCCAAAATGTATATGTATAAATGAAGATCGCTGCCGGCTGTTACCGCCATGTTACTAGTCTGACAGGGAACGGTTGCAAACAAGCCTCCCTAGTAAACTACGGCGATTATGCCGTTACCTGCTAGGAGACTGAGATACAAGTAACAATTCCTCTGATAACATGTGATCATTCAGGAACCTTTCAGGATGGTAACAGGTTAGCTGGGATATTCTTGTGCACACTCCTACTAAGTTTGGCAAATTTCATGCTTTTGGAGCGCCTTCTCATGCTTTAAACGAGAATTGTGTTTTTAATTTATTTAAGGTTACGTTTGGACAGCTCCGATCGGCTTTGAAAGGAATTGGAATATTATTATTTTCGCCGTCTAATAAGGATTAAAAAACGGCGAACAGAAAAGGCTTTCTTAGGGATTCTAAATTTTTAATGCCTTTTAATGAAAGCCTTCCGTACCGGGACGAACGGAATTTATATTGAGTGTCATTTTAGAGCATGTATAAGACATTTCTTAGTTTAATTTATCATTTTGAATCCATCTGCAGGACGGATATAATTAAAATCTACTGAAAAACACAAGAGATGTCAGAATTGTACATATATCCATGCCATCCCGCAGACGGGATACTCCGATGCTCCTTACTTTGTCCGCGGGATGACATAAATACATATACAATTCTGATATCTCTTGTGTTTTTCAATAAATTTTAATTATGTCCGTCCTGCGGACGGAATAAAAATGATTACCCAGTAAAAAGAAACTAATTGAGGTGAATTTCGACGAATTAACGTTTTTGAATTCGCCCGTATTCCGCTTTCTAATTCGTTTAAACTAATTGAGCCAGCCGGAATTGAATGTGTTGCAATTTGTTTCAATTCGTGGTCAAGGCCATTTCGAAAAAAAATTAATAAATAAAGTGTATAAATCCAGAGGGCGACCACTGAGCTACGGAACTCATTGATATTCATTTACAACGGATCCTTTATGCCCAGAGCGTTGATTATAGCTTAGGAATTCGATTGTACAGGCCAGCCCTTAACTGTATTCGCGCTGAAGAATTCAGGCGGATTGGAGCTTGACTCAAAATCTCGCAAATTAAAATGAATTGGCCGACACTGAAATTAATTTGTGCTGCCACATTCGAATGAATTAGGTCCCCTAAAAATTGTTCGCCGAATTCGGGCGAATAGTAGATTTGAAGATTAAATTACTTATTTCCGAATTTACAAGAATTCACGACCTGCTTCAATTCGAGATTATCGCAAAGCGAGATTCACGGAGGCTCTAGCGAATTCATCTCAATTCGCCTCAATCAGTTTCTTGTTACTGGGAAAGTGAACTTAAAAATGTTTTAGATATACATGGTCTGGAATGTCAACGTTTAACTAAACTATGAGACCTCGCAGTTGGTTATTTATTTTTTAATGAAAGTATGGATCAGTAATCAACAATATTGATTAGTTTCAAAATAACATCTTCACTTAGTAATTGCATGTGGTTTCTCATTTCTGGCTGCACAGTAGACTTATAATTTATGGTTGCGCTCTAGATTCATGTCGCACTTCTGATGCGCAGTAGACTTATGTGACATTGGTGGTCGCGCACCAGAGCTATTTTGCACTCCCAGATGCGCAGTAGAAGACTGTTGTATATTCAGTTACGCACTAGAAGTCGGTTGTATATTCAGTTACGCACTAGAAGTATATAGCACTACCGGCTGTGTAATAGCCTTTTGCGGCATTTGTGGTTGTGCACTTAAGTTATTTTGCACTGTCGGATGCGAAGGAGACTTATGTGGCGTTTTTGATTGCACATTTATAGTCATGTGACACTGCCAGCTACGCAGCAAACTGTTGTGGCTTTGGTTGTTGCGAAAAAGAGCTATGTCGCACTTTCGGATGTACGGTAGACTGCTTTAGGGTTTATGAAAGTGCAGTATACTTTTATGACACTCAAGGCTCTACACTAAAGTTAGGTCGCACTTACAGCCACTTAGTAGACTCATGTATAGTTTTTTGGTACGTAGTATAACAGTGCGCAATTAAAAATGCCACTGAAGTCTACTGCGCAGCCGGAAGTACAACACATCTCTAGTGCACAACCGCAAATTCCACATAAGTCTACTGCACATCCGGAATTGCAACCTATTTTCAAAGCGCAATTAAGAATGCTACAGAAGTCTACAGCACAGTTGGAACTGCGACATTAATCAAGTGCTTATCCAGAAGTGCAACATAACTCTAGTGGGTAACCACAAATGCTACAAAAGTCTACCGCGCAGCCGAAAGTGCCCAACAAAATATGCCACATTAGTCTACTGCTACTAGTACTACTGTATTTTTCGGGTCGGGTCTACTAGAGACCCGAACCGAAAAACATCGTGTCCGGTATATCAGACACAGATCCGAATAATACCGGATCGGGTATTTGAGAGACCCGGACAGAAATTTTTGGATCGGGTCTGCTGATTCAAACTGTTGGATCCAGACCCGAAAAAATCGGTCTGGTTCCGCGTCTTTCACATCTCCGTTCCTCGGAGAACATGTATTTTATAGTCTAATGCACGGATTGATGACTGAGAGACATTTTTTTAAATGCCAAAGCATTATTAAAGTTTTATTTTATATATCAAACGTATATAGAAGTGTTGGCTTAGAAATATTGATGTACTTTCATGTAGTTTGAAACAAACTTGAACCATATATTTGCGCTTGTCTAATTCTTTTTTTTAATTTCTTATTTTATTTTAATTATTACATTTTTTATTAAAACGAGGTTTCCTAATTTCTCATTTCAGTTTAGAGATAAAATTAAATAAAAGGCTTCAAAATACTTTCCTCAGGACTTCTGATTTAATTTTTAACGGCGCCAGGCTAGAGTACCTGGAAATCCTAATTAAGAAAGACAGATCTGAGAGGTCTTGAAAGTAAAAAGAGTCATTGGTTTAACGATATGAGAAATAAAAAGTGTATGAAACTCATTTTGGCAAATACATTAATAGAGGTTCCATAAAGAGAAAAGAAAATAACGTGCCACACTTAAGCAATCAAAGTAATAAAACTCCCCCTTTTTTTTAAAAAGGTTGCAAACTTACATTGAAGTGAAAAGAAAATTCACTGAATTTAAAAGGAAGGAGTCGATATTAATGAATGAATTCCGCCCTGGAGCGAACAAAACCGTTATTACTTATCTCCGCGTCTACTGGCGCCATTTCGAGAACAAACGTTAATTCAAACACTTTTAAAAATTCAATAAAATAAACAATGCCGCCCACCTTTACGAATATTCCTGAGCAGCCTCGTTTAGAGAATCGTAATGGATTAACAATTATAAAATTGTATTATAAAACCACTATGTGGCGACAACTCGAAGACACGACAACTACCAAAACAAACTTCCTCGCACGAGGCTCGATATACTAAAGACAACGAGCTTGCTCCTCTCGACGGTACGTAGACCGCCAAATACTCCCCCTCTGCGCAGATAATTGAGATGCATCTTCTGCACTGTCGCAGTGTTATGGCGGTTAGAGGGAGATTTCGGGGCCCTTATTCCCAAGAGATGGTGGTAGTGGTGGTGCGACGAATCCTCGGCGGTGAGGTTTGAATCGCCACAGGTACAGGATTCGGAATACGGGAGTCGCATCCACATTCCACCCCGGTTTAAAACTCTCGGTTGCGCCTGTGCCTGTGCAACATCAACCCGCCTTGCTTCCTCGTAGTCCTTACCGCCGATCCTTGATGGTGGTTGATGCTCCAAGAAACGTCACTCCCTCCTCCATTTCTCTCTCGTCCTCAAAACTCGGTGAATAATTAAGACAACAAAACCCAAAAGAATTAGCAAGACTGACTCTTACTCTCTCTCCCTATGAAAAGCCCATGAAAATGTGTCTAACGAAAGAGAAATCCTGAAACATTTAAAAAAATAATGATAAATAAAATTACAAAAAAAAATCAAATCAGTTGGCACTCGATCGAGCCTCGTTTTCTCGTGGATATTTCCTCCAAGAGAGAAGGAGCTATTTACAAATGAGTAAAAGCAAAAAAAAATAACAAGTTATTTGCAAACAATAACATTACAACTCCTCCGCCCTTCCAGGAAACCCCGGGGGGTTTTTCCCTTAGTTACCGGACGAGAACAACCCAGGTGGTAGGCGGCTTATTTCTATATTATTTTTCCAAAAACCAAAAACTAAAAATCACCCGCTCCAAAGCGGAAATACACACTCTCAAGTTCAAATCCTAAGGAGTCAAATAAAAATAAAAATTAATGTCAAATCAAAAGATTATCGTTATGTTATGGATTATAATTGGAAAATTCAAAATAGCGGTGGTTTGTGTATATAGAAGAAGAGGGGAAGAGGAAGGTTGGAGAGTAATAAGGAGGTGGATGGAGGAAAAGAAGGAAGAGTTGATTTTGATATAAGGTGACTTGGATGCCTGGACTGGCGAGCAAGGGGGAGGGTTTTGGGATGAAGAAAAGGAGGCCTATATAAGGAGATCAAAACATAGGGAGACAGACCGGGAGGGGAGGAGGTTACTAGACGTAATTGGAGAAACAGGATGGTTTATATGTACTGGCAATATGAAAGGAGTTGAGAAAGGAGAGATCACATTTATAGGTAAGGGAGAAACTGTAATAGACTACATCCTGGCGGAAGAAAGGATGAGGAATATGATAGGCAGTATGAATGTGGGGAATGAGATAGGGTCCGAACACTTCCCAGTAATTTGAATTTGAATTTATTGATAAAATAAGCCGAACAGCCAGAGGCCAATTACAGAGCTACAAAAGTACATTGTATTACTTATATTTATAATAATGCATGGTAGTAGTATACTAATAACTAAATGAAGAGCTATAATATCATGTGTTTTATATATATATATATATATATATATATATATATATATATGCACGCATACATACATACACATACACACATATCTATTTTGGTGCTGAGTTAGAGATAAATTCGCAAACTATATTGCAAAAAGTATGTACTGATACTGTGAAGACATCTATATCCACACGAGAACAGGCAAACACTCTATTCAAGTCATAACACATGGTATACATTTGTGATCAAGGATCTAAGCTGGAAGTCAAGCAGATTGGATTCCTAGATCTTGTTCATCGCGTAGGTGTATTAAAAGGAATAATTTGTAACAGTAAAGGATAGTCAATTATACCTCGAATTAATTTAAACAAAAATAGAATACCGGGAAATGTCCGTCTGTCCTGAAGAGTCCAAACATTAAATCGTTTACAAAGAGTATATAAATCGGACCCCGGAGGAGGGTAGATTCCAAGTTTTTTCCAATTAAGGTATTTCAGAAACCTTTTGTGACGCGCTTCTATAAGGTTGATATGCTTATGGAGATTAGAAGTCCAAACAACCGAGCAATATTCCAGCTTAGATCGTACCAAAGTACAATATTTTCCATATGCACATCAAAAGAAAGATCTTGTGTAATTGTAACTCCAAGGTCAAGCATTGCAGACACTCTCTCGAGAACTACTTCTTGTATTGTGTATTGAAAGTTAATTAGCTTATCTCTATTGCGAGAACGAGAAATAGTCATAATCCTGCACTCCGGAATATTAATTTCAAGTTTATTAGATGTGCACCAGTCAGCATTTCTATTAATATTATCTTGAAGATACATACATGAAGTTACATCAGAGATAGGATAGGATAACTTCAGATCATCTGCATAAACATGATAATAACAATTGAGAAAAGCCGAAAGATCGTTCATATAGATAATGAATAGGAGTGGTCCAAGGTTAGATCCTTGCGGTACTCCAGAAGTAGCGATACATTCTGCAGAAGAGTGTCCACAATGCGGAACAAATGTGTGCCTGGAGGATAAATAGGTTTGTAATAGTCGAATCATATTATCTGGTAGATCAAGTATTTGTAGCTTAATGAATAATATGGCATGGTCCAGTTTATCGAATGCTTTAGAGAGATCAGTGTAAATTACATCAACTTGATTACGTACAGTTTGTAATGGCGAGTATTTTCAGTAAAGCTCAGCAAGTTGGTAGCAGTAGATCGGCTAGGGATAAATCCATGCTGATTAAACGAGATCACACGAAAAGCCACCCGAGATATGAAATTATAAATACATAATTCGAATATTTTAGAGAATCCACAAGAAACCGATATGGGTCTATAGTTGACAATAAGAGACTTGTCATCTTTCTTTAAAACAGGACAGATACGGTTAGTTTTCCAAACAGGAGGGAAATAACCAATTTTAATAGAAAAATTAAACAAAATTTTTAGTTGAGGGAGCAAAAATTCAGAACTTTTTTTAATAAGAGATAATGGGATCAGATCAGAACCAGCTGTTTCTTTATCAGGGAATCTTTTTTATGGCATCCCGAATTTGCCTTAAGGTTATATGGGTATCATTTAATCCTTGAAGTTGAGCTGTATAAATATGATATGACCAGTAATATAGTAGATTATTCCAAAAATTAAAACAAAAGAAAAATTTAGTAATAATGCATCCGTCCATCTATTGGCAGTGAATAATAAAATGTATGGCTTATGTTCGCAAATTTAAGATGTATTGGTTGATAATTTCGATGAATTCATTTTCGCCAATGTTTGTAAGATCTAATGTTAGATTAGCTCTCGCATGCATTAAATTAAGGGGTAACACCACTCTAGAAGCCGAAAACAAGAATAGCTTTGTGAATTATTTTTGAGAGTATTAAAGAGGGAATAGGATTTCTTTTTAAAAAAGGGGTGTTTAAGCATATATTGAAGTATGGGAAAACATTTGTTTATTAACATTTTTATACAAAATGGCGCCGATGCAACTGATTTCGCGAAATGCCTTTTTTTAACGTCTCCACGGGCGGACGTATTACATGAAAAGTATGAGACCTGGAACGAAAAACAAAAAAAAAAATTTAATCTATATACCATTGGCTCAGGTACTACGTAGGGGTTTTTGTTTAAATCAAATTTTGTAAAAATGGCGCGACTTTGAAAAAAAATCGATTTTTCGCAAAAAAAAAGGCTGAAAATTTTAATTATGAAGCTACTGTCCAAATTTGAAGTCAATCCTTTCGCTGATGCCCGAGTAATCTGTCCGCCCAGTTCGAAAAATGTGGTTTTGAGAAAAACGCGTTTAAAGTTTTACTAACAGAAAAATCCATGAAATCTCAGCAGCGTTTACAGATTCACAGACACACCTATACTATTTTTAATAGAAATCAGCGCACCCTAGTTGACACCTGAGGAACCCTAATGACCTGTTAAATTTTTTTTTTCTTTGCAATGGGACCAATTGCACATTGTTTTTAGGCCCCTAAAGTACATCTTAAGCTAAAAAAACATCGATGTTTTGAAAATCCTAGAGTGGTGTTACCCCTAAAAGTGATGACACATCACGAAAAACTGGCGGGTTTAAGCCGATAGCATTATGTGGGAATTTTAAATAAAAAGTTACATCCCGTATAGCAAAGGTCTTGAAACGTTGAATTGGAGGCATTCCATTAAAAAAGGAGAATCTACTTCTTCTCTGATGATCTTAAATAAAAAGTAACAGCACGTGAAGACTCTTCGCTCGGACAGAGTAAAACAATTAAATTTTTCGCATAGTTCTTGATAGTCTGCTCCGCGTACTGGATACCTTCCATCCTTCTTGAGAGCTTGGGATTTTAAAAACCTTTTTTAAATTGACTCCAATTCATTCCCATACTTCTTAAACATAGGGTTCCATACTTGTGCGGCAGATTCAAGCCTATATCTTACATACGCATTAAATATTGTTGTCATTGTTTTCATATTAGTAAAGTTTTTGCAAGTTCTGATGACGAAGCATGATCAGTAAAATAAAGGCGAGAATCAAAAATAACACGCAGATCACAGCTTCGCTCAACTCTTTCTACTACTATGTCGCCAATTTGGTAATTGAAAATTATGCTCGACTTGCGTCTGTGAAAGCCTCACATTTAGTAGGGTTTATCGACAGCTTATTAATCGCACACCAACTCACACAACTTTGAACATCTTTATGTCATTAGCAACGATTAATATATATGATTCTATTTGCTCTACTACGTCGTTTATATAAACAATAAATATAGGGGGCCCAAGGGTACCAAAGGTACCTTGAGGTACACCCGACGAAGGAGTATAGGTCTGAGATTTAACGTCTCTGCATTGGACCCTATGTTCTCCGTCTGATAGGTAATTAATGAGCAGTGTCACAAGATTCGCCGGTAACTTTGTCGATAGGAGCTTATTTTTTGTTATCGCGTGATCTATTTTATCGAAGGCCTTCGATAGGTCAGTGAAGATAACATCTACCTGATCTCCTTGCTGTAGAGCTCTATTTATGGTTTCAGTGAAGCAGGTTAGGTTAGTTGTGCATGCACGTTTAGGAACGAATCCATGTTGAAACTCTGATAAGAAAGGTGCTATGTATCTCTGAATGTCATCCTTCACTGCAACTTCGAAGACCTTCGCAAAGTTACGTATGTGACCGTCCGCGAAGAAAGGGACCTATTGCGTCAAATCTGAATTTTACAGGACGGGCGATCGTAGCAGAGCCAGTGCTCCCAACGCGGGCACCTTGCACTACTGCGCATGCGATGCATAAGGCGCTTCATTGGCTGCCGTTCGCGCGCTTATTTGAAATGTTAAAAAATACAATTTTTTTATATTTATTATTAATCATCAAAAATAATTTTTTTAACATGTTCAAGTGGTACGTGGATGGGTTTTAATATATTCTGAGCATAAGGTTGTAAAAAATGAAAAAAGATTACATTAAATAACATGATATTTTTTATTTTCGGAATATTCATTTTATTTTTTAACCTAATGCTCAGAATATATTAAAAAACCATCCACGTACCACTTGAAGATGTTAAAATATAATTATTTCTAATAATTAATGATAAATTAAAAAAATGGTATTTTTAACATTTTAAACAAGCGCGCGAACGGCAGCCAATGAAGCGCCTTATGCGTCGCATGCGCAGTAGTGTAAGGTGCCCGCGTTGAGAGCACTGAGCAGAGCCCGCAAGCCAGCATTTGAGTAGTGGGGATGCGTCTACGCAAAGCACCCCTTCCACTTACCACTACACTTTTCGGCACGAGCCAGTGGAGTTCACGGACCCGTCGCGTGGGGCTGGCTTTCGTAGGCCTCTCGTTCGGTCTCCGCGGACGCTTATCATGCCTATGTTTGTAGCTTAATAACAAAAAACGTAATTAACTTAAAAAATTTCTGATTATTGGAAATGAAAGAGTAACTGAGAAACTATCGATTGGCGTAAGAAAGTGAAAATCGATTTTTTCCGCATCAGGTCCCTTTCTTCGCGGACGGTCACATATTATGAATATTGGTCTGTATTTTTCGACCTCCGACTTGTTGCCTGATTTGAATACAGGAATTTCTTTAGTTGACTTCCATAAATGCGGGTATTTTTCTGAGACGAAAGCTAGATTAAAAATGAATTGTAGAGGTTCGGCAAATGCATCCGCACAATCTTTTACTATGTAGCTAGGTATCTGATCTGTCCCAGATGTCATTTTCGATTTTAATTTTGCTGCTTCTTTTCTTACAGTGTGGATGGTGAGGAGGTAGGGTTCAGTTTGTGCATTGGCATAGCAAGTATTTAACTCATAATTAGGCACTCTAATATAGTCCGAACCTATTATGTAATTTGTCTTTGATGTATTGGTTGAATAATTTTGTTATAAACACTAATAATAATTTATATATTATCTTTAATTTAAAAATTAATTAAAAATATGAATTAAATTTTTACAAATTTTAAAACAACTAGTTGATTCGGCTAAGATTTTCAAACAAAAAAAAACCACGCTGAAAAAACTAGTTCTCGTCAGATCACTGAAGTTAAGCAGCGTTGGGTGCGGTTAGTAATTGGATGGGTGACCATTCGAGAATACTGCGTGCTGTTGGCACATCGTGGGTGGGGTGAGCCCAACTTGTAGTTATTTACTACAAGAAACTATCCACCTAGAAACACTACCCAAATCGGGTAGTGTCACGCCTACCCTGAAAGGGAAATGGCGTAATGGTATACTACTACAAATAATTTTTGTTCAGTAATTAAAATATATAACCTGCAGAAAATCGTATAAAACACTCATGTGTACATATAAATATTATTGTTATTCAAATATTCTAATAAAGGGGGTAGGGGATATGAATAAAAAAATTTTATATATTAATTGAAAATTTTATCGAAAAATAAACATTATTTCAATCGAAGACTATTAGTTATTATTGTTAAAATGAATATAACCGTGAGGTGTATTTTAAAGTTTAAAGATTTGCCTAAATTCTTAGGCAAAGCGAATTTTTACGATAATTTGATTATTAAATTTGAAGTGATTGACTAAGAAATTATTTATAATAATATAGGTAAATTATATTAATGCAATTTTTAGCAATAAAATTTTTTTTTTAATTTAAAACAAAAATTTTAATAAGAAAAATTTGGTTTTAAAGCCAAAATTTTTGAAGGAAAACAACCCTTTTTGTGGTCGTTTAACTCGGTCGAGTCAAACTTCGATTCATGTTCCTAGTAATCTTGTTTGCGCACATAAAAAATTATCAAATTTTAAAACAACTAGTTGATTCGGCCAAGATTTTTTAAAAATAAAAATCTAAATTTATTTTATTATTAAATTAAAGGGAGTTTGATGTAATTCTGCTCAATAAATAATAAATTTCTTGAAATAATTAAAATTAATCTAACTTCATAAGAAATAGTTTGAGCAATTGAACGTATAGCTCCCAACATAGAATGTACAGAATTAGAGAATCACCCTCTGATTATTATTATACTCTTCATCTTAAAAAAACATAGTAATAATGATAAATTTAAATTTAAATAATATGAATTAAAATAATGAGGTATTATTAATCGTATTATTAATATTAATATTATTTTAAAAACTGGAGATAATAAATAAAATATATAATTTGAATTTTTAATTAAAAATAATTATTTTGAAAATAATATAATTGCATCTCTGAATGGTTGTATGATCCCTATAAAACTAACTTTATTTGGACCTTTTAGAATTTGAATATATTCTAATAATTTTCGTTCTAATAAAGTTGAAAAAGCTAATCTTAATAAAATTATTAAAATTAATAATAAATTAATAATGAATGAATTGATAAAATAAAAATTGATTCATATATAGATTTCTAAATTATTATATTCAATGAAATATTATTCATTATATAAGATTTTAGTTGAGGTTGTTTTGAATTTACCGGGCGATGTGATCCTTAGTCGCCTTTATAGTGCTGCCTCCTATATCTAAAGTGAGCACAAGCCTTCAACTTTCTTTTTCATCTGGCATGCCCTCGCTCACCATCTTTCTATTCATTCGAATCCTATCATTCTCATGTGTGTATCTCTTTTGCCAACCATATCAATAAATCTAGTGTACAGTGATTGAAGTATTTTATTGTAGTGTTCAGATCAACCCAACACACTTCTGCTCACAGGTTATGGGCTCAGGGTATTGGAATAAATGGTGATTTGTGGAAACCAAGAAATAGTGTGACAATTTTTTTCAGAGGTTAAATCGGCGCGTCGCGTCATCGCGTTAGTAAAACAAAATAGGCTTCGGGAAATCTTGCGCGAATAAAGCCTCTAAATAAAGAAAATTATGATACGTGGAAAATGGAAATGGAAGCATTACTGATAATAAACGACGCGTGGACTACGGTAATGGCCAAAAACCGAAACCGACAGCTGCGGGCGCGACGAAAATCGAGGTGAGTGCGTTGATCTTGAACGATAAAAAAGCAGAATCGGACTTAAAACAAGTGAAGGGGTGAAATACATCTCGTGAAGTGTGGCCCGCTCGAAAAGCTACCCTACTGAAACAGCTGTTGCATCAAAAGATGGAAGACGGTGACCACGCGCGCGAGCACGTTCGGAAATTTTTTGACGCAGTCGATAAATCAAGTGAGATGTAGTAGAAATAAATAAGGATTTGTTAGCAATTATGCTTTTGTACAGCCAACCCCCTTGTTTTGAGAATTTCAGGTGCGCGATCGAGTCTCGTGATGAATTACCATCATCGGAAATACTTCGTGTGAAAATAATCGAAGAAAATGACCCTAGAAAAAACGATGCTCGTGGCGCGACACAGAACGCAATGTTCGCGAATGAGTACTCAAATTCAAATAAGGAAAAATCGGCCGGAAATAGTGAAAGAAGTGCTGGAAATGGCAAATTCAAGTTTCGTTGTCGCCGGTGCCGGGAATACGGTCATAAGGGTTCCGATTGTAAAAATAAACGCAAAAACTTTCGACAAGAGGCGAAGAACGCCGAAACGTCACATTTGTGCAAAGAACAACGCGACTTCACGGAATTATGTGACTCCAAGTGCGGGAAGCTTAACTTAGCGAGTAATAACTCAAAAGAAATCAAAGGAAAGGAAACGGTCACGTTTTCCACCGACGCTGCCGAAAGGATGAAGAACGTCAAATTGAACAACGTGTTGTATGTCCCTGACCTTCGCGAAAACCTGCTTTCTGTCTCGAAAATGACAGACAAAGACTGTGAAGTGATTTTTGACAAACGTCATGCCACCGTCATTGACAATGGCGGCAACGTACAGTTAATAGCAGATCGTGTCGGTGACTTATATTACGTACGCGGAATTGAGCAAAAAGAGTGCCAGAAAATGTCGGAAGAAAACAATGCTGCAAGGGGGTCATCGGAAACAATCGAGATGTCGCACGCGCGCTTGGGACACATTACGTGCATGATCTTTGGAAAGCCGAACGGAGTGAAGCAGTGCACGGTATCAGCGTCGGACAAGGAGAAGGGAAAACAGAATGCGAAATCTGTCTCCGTGGAAAACTGACGAGGACCTCTTTCCCCAAGAAATCTGAGAGAAAATCAGAACTACTCGATGTAGTTCACTCTGATCTCTGTGGCCCAATGAGTGTCGAATCAAAGGGTAAATTTAGATATTTTATGACTTTCATGGTCGATCGTTCAAAGTGGTGCCAGATACGAATTCTGAAAAATAAAAGTGAGGCTTTTGAAAAATTCAAAGAATTCAAAGCACTGGTCCAAAAACAGAAAGAAAAGAGACTTAAGTGTCTTCAATCCGATAACGGAACGTATTATCTCAGTAAAGAATTCGACGAGTTTTTAAAGAAGAATGAAATCCAGCGAAGACTGATGGTCGCTTACAATCCGAAACAAAATGGGATAACTAAGAGGAAAAATCGGACTCTTCTGGAAATGGCGAGATGTCTTCTCATACAGTCAGGTCTGCCGTCTCCTTTTTGGGATGAAGCCGTTTCGACTGCTAACTATATTCGAAACAGATTCCCAACTAGAAGCCTGGATGGAAGGACTTTGTACGAAAGTTGGGCCGGAAAAGTTCCAGACGTGAGCCACCTAAGAGAATTTGCAAACAACGTCTTCATTCTGGACAAAATACATGGAAAGCGAAAGCTCCAGGAATGAGGGAAGAAAGGAATTTTTCTAGGTTACGCTGACGAGTCTGAAGGATACAAAGTATGGATTCCCGAAGAAAGAAAAGTCGAAATTACGAGAGGAAAGAGAACTGAAGCTTTTACAGAAAATCGCTACGAGGAATTTACAGCGGAAGACCTTGATCAACGGAAAGATTTTTTTTTTTTACAAGGGAAGGTGGAAAATGTGCTAACACACACCGCGAAGGGTCCGTACTTCTTGGTGGTGTCGGGATATTGATATCATCACGACAATGATCTTAATATATATAAATATACACAAAGATCTTAATTCAATCATTATAGTGATGCTACCAACTACCGACTAAAAACCACCACCCTTTCTCCTTGGCATGATTCCCCCCGAGACCGGTTTCGCATTACTTCAGGGGGTGCCGTTCTTTGACCGTGCCTCGGCCTTCATCCTTTGTGCCAGCTTGGTATTCTCCTGGTAAACTGGGCTTCTTGTCGGACCTGCCCAGCTTCGATGTTGGCTTGCACGTCCAAGACGCTTCTTCAACAAGGCTGCCTCTCTGAACGCCAAGCAACTCCTTGTGCCCGGGCGATGGTCTGTCCGGGGCTTATCTTCCTTCGCGGCGCAGAGGTAGCACTGCGGTGTGCTTTCGCATATATCAGCTTTATGCCCCTCGTTGCCGCATCGCCAGCATGACTTGGTCCTATGTGGACCCTCGCGGGAAACAGAAAGATGATGTCAGTCCTTCTGAGTTTATCGACGTCATTTGCAACCAAACGAAAATCATCGGAATGACGTTCCTCTCATTGAGGCGCAAGATACAGATGATAGGAACGAGGGTGGCGAGGAAGAGGACGTCGAGAAGGAGTTCGCAGAAGACATCGAGAACGGGATCCAGGGAAACGAAGCAAAAATACTCGGAAGAGGTCCAGGAAGACTAAGAAAAATCTTCACAGGACAGCCGGAAAGACCACGGAAGGAATATCATCCTCCACGGGCCGAGGCCAGATATTTAGAATCAGAGGAAGCTTTTATGGCTGAAATTCCTTTAAAAGAGGCATTCTCTGGTCCAGATGCTGATGACTGGCTTCATGCTATAGCGGATGAAACGAAGTCCATTCTGAAGAGTGACACGTGGCAGTTGGTCGAACGTCCTGAAGATCGACAAGTGATCGGTAGCCGAGCTGTTCTACGGAACAAGTATAAACCGGATGGATCACTGGACAGAAGAAAAGCAATAATTGTGGCACGAGGTATCGCTTAGAGGCCAGGGATTCATTTTAATTAAACTTTCGCGCCGGTAGCTCGTCTGAGCTCTATTCATTTACTCGTAGCTCTCACAGCAGAGTACGGAATGACAATGAGGTAGCTGGACGTTACTACGGCATACCTGAATGGCACGATAGAAGAAAAAAATGCACATGGATATCCCACAATTTCTAACTGAAGCTTCGGAAATGATCGTCTATACAGAAACGAGTAGCAGTAAAGTTGGAAACGAGGCAGAACAGATGCTGAAGCAGCTGGAAACTGGAAACAAGGTATGCCTTCTGAACAAATCCCTTTACGGTCTTCGACAGGCCGAAAGAAGCTGGTACGAAAAACTGGACGAGGAAGACTCACTTGTTATTGCCATATACGTGGACGATATCTTGGTTCTTTCACGGCACAGTGCCAAAATTGCCAAATAGAGGGATTATCTTTCGCAAGAATTCGAGATAAAAGTTCTCGATGAGCCTAAGTACTGTCACGGAATTGAATTCACACGAAATGGAAAGAAGATCTCCATGCACCAAAGAGGATACGTACGAGACGTATTGGGATGGCTGATTTAAAGCCTGCGGATACACCCCTGGACGTGAACGTGAAGTTGACAAAACTGGAACAGGATCCGGATATCAATGAAAGGAAACTTCCCTATCGCGAATTGGTGGGCATACTGATGTATTTAGCAGTGGCAACGAGACCTGACATATCTTATGCCGTCAGTGTTTTAAGCCAGTTCAATACGTGTTTTGGACAAGTTCACTGGACTGCGGCAAAGCGTGTCTTACGCTATTTGAAGAGAAGAGAATCTCTCAGAGGTTACGTCGATGCAGATTGGGTCAGCTGTTTAATGGACCGACGTTCTTATACAGGGTATGCCTTTATTCTGGGAAATGCCGCAGTTTCTTGGGATTCAAAGAAGCAACAAACAGTAGTCCTGTCATTGACGGAAGCGGAATACATGGGACTGGCGTAAGCGGCCAAGGAAACCATTTGTCTTCGAGGATTTTTGTTTCAATTCGGATTTGACAATCTGACCGATACAAAGGTATTCAACGACAACATGGGAGCGCAAAGACTTGCTGAGAATCCGAGCTTTCATGCCAGATGCAGGCATATCGATGTAAGACACCACTTGATACGCGAGACGTTGCGGAACAAGGAGTTGCAGCTGAAACAGATCTCAACAAATGACATGGCGTTGACAAATAAAATACAAATACATGGCTGCCGATGTGTTAACTAAAGAGTTATCAAGGCCGGAACATCAGCATTGTGTTGAACAAAGTGTCTCAGAAATTTAAGATCATCTTAAAAAGGAGAATTTTTATTTATTTAGATTAAATATATTATTAACATAATATTAAAAATTATATACACTTAATTTCTAAGAGTAATACATTTATCTGTCATAATAATTATTAATATTAATTTTTAATTTTAATAATTACATAGTTTATTATATCATATTTAATCCTTTATTCAGGCATATCATTTTCTGGGAACAATTTTAATTAAATTTTATTTATGAAGTTCAAATTCATGACACTATTCTGTCATATGGGATAAATTTTAATAATATAATTTATAACATAATTCATAATTTTAACTTTGAAGGTCAATAGTTTTGTTAACTTGGAATTTTAATATTTTAATAAATTTGAAAAATAAGTTAATAAAACTTTTAGATTCATAATCTAATAATAGAAACAAGATTTTCTTTTTTATATTGAATATATATTTACATTTTATCCCTAACCTAACTTAACTGCTGCTCATATTCTAATGTTTCGCCTTACTCAAAATAACAATAATATTAATACCATTGATTCTAAAACTTCTAAAAATGAGCGATCTTCCAGGGCTTCCGTTTTCTCTTACCATCAAATAAATTTTGACCGATTTAAAAATTGAGAATTTCTGCTAGTTACTTTCCTTTAGACAGCATTACCCGTTTGGCTCTGCCCTGCTCCCTTGCTTTCTCTTACTTCTTCCAGTTTTTTCATCCACGTCACTCCCTGTTCATTACCATCCGAAATCCATCTTACATACTCATCCACACTCAACTGTCCATCTTCCTCTCCTGTGCACCTCTATAACACATATGCCCATGACTCCATTTCGTATCCACATATTCTGCACAGATTGTCCTCTTCATCCATCAAATATCTACAAGATCTCACTCCTTCTCCCATTCTAAACTGTACCACCCTATTCCATTTGTCTTCCTTTTTTTATTTTTTTTCAAATATTCTGGTTCCGTCAACCCTATTACCATCATATACTCTATGTTTTCCCACTCCAGTACCCCTTCTTGTATATCACAAGCCCTCCTCATTTATTTCCTTTCTTCCTCTCATTTCGAATTTCCCAAATTGCCTCTCGTCTCCTTGTTCCGAACTTCGTCCAAGCATACTTGTGCTATTCTGCTCCCCTTTTCAGCTTCTCTTCAAACTTCCAGGCTCTCTTAATTTGTCTATATCATTTTTTCCCTTCCTAGTTCTTCCCTTAACATGTATCCTTGGCAACTCCAACTAACCCCCATTACCCATCTCAGAAATCTCTCATGCATGCTTTGCACTTTCCTATATTCCTTCCATCCCCAGACCTCCACTCCATAACACAACATTGCCCCAACCAACGCATCAAACAACCAAACACTTATTCTCCAATCGTCATTGAACCTTCTCTTTCATATACCCCATACTTGGCCCATTACTTTACTCGCACATTCGATTCCTTTTCTCACCTGCACCTCATTTAACCCTCCTGCCTCAAACCAAAAACCTAAGTAACAGAACTACGTCGTCCGCTTCTCCCTTCTCCTAAGTCTGTAGTTGAGTAGGTAAATGTTATCTATTGTCCCCATCCCTTTTCTAAATCCCGTCTGATTATGTGAGATATTTTGTTTCTGTTCTATCTGACTCTCTAACCTTTTTCTTAGAATTTCTGCATATATTTTATAACCCACTGGTATGAGAGTGATGCCTCTGTACTCCTCTACCTCCTTGCCCACCCCTTTCTTGACAAGCGGTACCACCAGCCCTGTCATGCACTCCTCCGGCCTATTTCTCCTTTGCTCCATTTTCTTACATACTCTTTCATTCTCTCTTGACTCTCCCTGCATTCCTCGCCCCACCAGCTCTCTTTCCCTCTTCTCTTTCTTCTTTTATACCTACCGCATCCGTTACCTTCTCAATCGACCCTTTCAACCTTTCAATTGACGAGTCTACACCCTCCTCCTTTTCATACCTAACATTCTCCTTTTCCATTTTTTGTTTGAAATCTTTTAATTTACCACCCGCCAGACTCTCATTTTCGTGTTCCTTTCTCCCCCTCTTTCCTTTCTCCCTCTGCTGCTCTTACGGACACTGCATATCATATTTCACATTCTTTGATCCGCCAGGATGTAGTTTATTACTGTTTTTCCCTTACCTATAAATGTGATCCCTCCTTTCTCATCTCCTTTGATATTGCCATTACATATAAACCATCCTGTTTCTCCTATTGCGTCTAGTAAGCTCCGCCCCTTTTGGTCTATCTCCCTATGTTTGGAGCTCCTTATAAAGGCCTCCTTTTCTTCATCCCAAGTCCCTCCCCCTTGCTCGCCAGTCCAGGCATTCAAGTCAACTCCTATCAAAACCAAATCTTCCTTCTTTTCCTCTATCCACCTCCTTATTACTCTTCAACTTTCCTCTTCTCCTCTTCTTCTATATACACAAACCACCGCTATTTTGACTTTTCCAATTATAATCCTTCTTACCATTGTTCCATCCTTTTCCTCCCTGTCCTCCTCTGTTCTCCCTTTTACTGCCAATTCTTTTCTCACCCCTGAGGCCATGCCGCCCATCCCTCTACCTTTAACGTGTTCCTTTTTTTGCTTCTTTCATTGTCCACATATACCCTTTAGGTAACATCCTTTTCATCCCCTTCCAATGCTTCTCATCCGTCCAGGTTTTACTCATCATAATCACATCCCACTTTTTTAACTTCTGCCAAAAACCTTCATTCTTGTTCTTCAAGCCTGTCACATTCCAGAAAGCTATTTTCACGTTTTTCTCCTCCCTTCCCTCTCCTATCCTCACTTTTCTTCCGCCTTGCTTTTTGGAAACCCCTCTGTTTGATCTCTAACCTCTTTTGCATCTAACTTTTTTCTACCTTCCTCAACTCTTTTTCCCCTTTTCCTTATTTCTTCTAATTGCTCGTCCCAGAACCATTCCTCCCCATTTATCCATAATCTGTCTCTACCCGTCCATACCATGCGCCCGTTTTTCATCTCTGCCCATGCCCTCTGCTCTATTTGCCATCTCCTTTTCCTCTCCCTCCATGTCAAATCCTATTCAATTCTTTCCCTTCTTCCCTTCTTCCTTTCAATAATTTTTTGTTCTCCATAATTTCCTTTTTTCCTCCTCACACTCTACTTTTACTATAAACATTCCTTCTTCTCCTTCCTTCCTCCCTGCTATTCTCTTAACTCCTTCTACCCTTACCTGAACTCCAATATTTCTCAGAAGATTTTCGATTTCCACTTCCCCTGTTTCACTCTCCATTGCCGATCCCTTAACTACTATGTTATTTTTTCTCTTTGCCCTTTCTTCCCCTTCCAATCTTCTTTCAATGTCTCTTAATCTCTTCTTCAATCTTTCATTCTCATTTTGCAAGTTCTTATTACTCCCTTTTTCTATTTCCGCACCCTCTGTTTCTTTCCCCATATGCTCATTCCTCATTTCTAAGTTGTTTACTCGTTCTAACTGTTTTATCTCACTATTTATTTTTTCGTCATCCTCCTTCTGTCTATTCTCTATGCTCTCTAGTTTACCTCATAACTTGTCCTTCTCCTCTTTCCAGAGTTTATCCCACTTTTCTCTTACTTTTCTCACTTCCCCCCTTACATCATTTCCCTGCCTATTCGTATCCCAATTCATATCATCCAGTCTCTTCCTTGTTTCCTCTCTAAACCCTTTTATGAGAGCCTCTAGTTTTTCAAACATTCGCCATCCCCCCTATCTCTTTCCGGTGTTTTCCGTTTAGTCACTTGAGTCCTCACTTTCTTGCTTTCCTTGTCCGTTTCTAATTCATCATCCCCATCCTCTCTTTTTCTTTTTTCTTCCCCCTCACTACTGGTCGTGCTCACTTTGTTTCGCTATGCGTCTAAGCTCCTATTCGAGCCCGCGCTGCCTAGCTTGTTAAGGTGCTGTAGGTTAGAGGGCCTTCCACTTTTATGGCCCGTACCTGAATCCCTTGTCTCTGCCGTCCCCTCCCTGGTCGGCGTTTCTAACGTCTCTTCACCGCTACTGCCTTTTTTCCCCTTCTCCCCA
This sequence comes from Andricus curvator, assembly GCA_932195095.1. Taxonomy (NCBI): domain Eukaryota; kingdom Metazoa; phylum Arthropoda; class Insecta; order Hymenoptera; family Cynipidae; genus Andricus; species Andricus curvator. The sequence continues at coordinate 13,201 of CAKNYM010038797.1, read as the reverse complement.
CGAACCGCGGTCACAACCTCGTCACCTCTTGTTTCATCTATTACCTGCCCTCTGGCGCCCGTTTGTAGACTTCGAACAGTCGGAATCCTACCTTACCCAGTGCTCAGCGACGTTTACCGCTCTTTACTCGCCTACCTCTCGCCCCCTCGCCCGAAAACTATTTTCCTACTCCTAACCTCAAAAACTTCGCACGCTCCAATTTCTCTTTCTCACAACTTACTTTCACACTTCACACCCTTGTCTTCACTCTCCCATCTTCATTTACACCTGATCTCCGCACTCACTGCCCTTTCTGCATCCACAGACGCTTATTCCCTTCACCAAAGCCAAAAAAACCAACACTTTACACAAAATATAAAACTATAAAATGTAAAATATTAAAAATTCAAGAAAATATTATAGTTATAATTAAATTTAAAAATTGAAATTTTATAAATATATTATATTTGAAGTATTTATTATACTCTCCCTGTTACGGGTTTGAGAGTCTTCAAAAATCCATTAAAAATTTTACATAATCTCCGTAAATTTAGGCCTAACTCAAATTATGTGTTCACTCCTATCCTTCGTTATATTGACAAAAAACGGAAACCCTATCTCAGGGTGCCCTAACAGCCCTTTACCCCACACTATCACTTTACCCCTGCTCTGCTTTACACTTCTGCTATTAGAACCCAAACTCAACCTTATTATATCTATTGACACCTGTCCTTCTCGTAGTCGCGGTGACCTAGCCCCTAACCTTACTTTCTCTCTCTCTCTCTGCTTTTAGTCGCACTTCCTTTCCTTAAAACACTTAAGAACAGCATTATAACAAAGAACAAAAACTATAATCCATCGCGGTCACCTAGCATCAACCATCACACCAAGAGCCTTTAACTGCTTTAACAGCCATTTAACAGTTCTTCTTATCCAGAAACTCATCTTACACCATCTTACAACATAACTATACCCATACTCATAAACAGCAATGAGCTTTCAAAAAATATTATCCCTCTTCCATTCTCCTTAACTTCTCTAAACACGTCCTTTTTTTCATACTTGGTGCCCCAGCAAGCACTTTTTCCTTCTCACTATCACTGTCCCCCTCATTGCTTTTTCTTTTTCCACTTCCGCACTCACTCACTTATTCTCCTCCCCTACCATGCACCGCAGCGCTGATTCTCCTCCCATCTTGTTCTCCTTCTGTCAAATCGTCTCCCCTACTCTCGCCTTCATAAATCTCAGGTCTATTTCCTCCGCCGCCTTTTCTATCCTTTTCTTCTCCATTCTCAACCACTCCTGGATTTCCTCCTCCCTTTCAGTTAAATCCTCTTCCATTCAGAGATCCGAGCCTTTCAATTTTCCTTTGGCGTTAAGTAAGTCCCTTTTATTAAAAAGGGACTCAAAAAATAAGAAAATCAAAGGGGAAGTTCCTCAGAGACCCACCACGTTCGTCAGTTCATTATCTTCTTTCCCCACTCCCAGAACTTTGAAATTCTTTCTCCTTTCCGCTCTCTCTTCCTTCTCTTTCAACCAATTTTCTTCTTTAAGCTTCTTCGGCTGGTCCCTCCACGTTCTGTCCTCTTCTCCTGCTTGGCATCCTACTTCTCTCACTTCACCCATCTTCTGCTCCTTCTCGCCTTCCATTTTGCTCTCGTCTGTTGTCGTGCGCCAGCACTTCTCGTTTCTCACTTCTCTCACTCTCTGTTTCTATCAGCCCAGCTGATCCTCGTATTATTACCCTAGTCAACCTCCTTTCTTCACCTTTGCTATTCCACCACTAGGCAGCGCTGGCACTGAGTTCTTTTCCTGCGTCCTTCCGATCCGACCCTAACCTTACTCTTGCACGTGCCAGTTTTTTCCAGTCACTTTTTATCCCCCCTGCTTCACCTCCTTCCTCGCGTTCACTTCCACTGGACCCAAGCACCTTTTTTCATCTTTTTACCAATTTTAACATTTAAATAAAAACTCATTTGTTTAATAATATTGAATTATTCAAAAAAATCAATATTCTAATATATAAGTAAATCAATTAAATTATTATATAAATAATCAAATAAAAAATACATATTTTGTTAATCATTATTAAAATTAATAATATTAATCTCATGTGATTAATAGAAGATATTCCTATAATTAATTTCGTAGAATTTAATGAATAAATTATTCTAATTCTTATTAAAGGGCCAATAATAATGATTAAATGAATAAGATTATACATAATATCATTTGAATAATTATTAAAATTTATTAATTTAAATAAATGATTAATTCTTAAAAAAGGCGGGTGCGCGCTGGCGTCGATGGTAAACAGACGTGTTGTGTTATCGCTCTGTGCACAATACATAACCTCAAATTTTTATTCTCGAGTTCTATTCTCTTACTTTGTTTCATATGAAAGAGCCCTTTGAGATATTTTAAAAATGGCGTTAGAGGATCCAGACAGTATGAAAAACCTTCTCTTAGCAATTCAAAGTGATGTGAAGCAAACAAACATAAAACTCGATAAAGTAGACTCTGATATCAAACAACTGAAAACTGCCAACCAAAACTTAAAGGCCGAGTTGGAGCTCTACAAAGAAAAGTGTCATTGACTATTAATTAAGAATAGTGTAACATTACTCAATCTGTGATAAATAAGATCGTACAGAGAAGTATATAGCTGTTCCAGCTTGACTTTATTTGATTGATTTCAGAATTGCGTTTTATTCACTCTAAATCTCGACTTAGGCATTTCGAAGGCTATTTTACCCCAGGAATAGTTTGTTTTACTTTTTACTTTAATATATATTTCGCATTTTAAACGGCTTTCATAAAAATAAGTGTGTTTATAAGCGGGATCGTTTAATTTACTTTTAATTTAGCCTATGCAACAGCTCAAGTCGAATTACGCAAACTGGATTCAGTGTCTGAAGGACGTTAAAACTAGCCCTTACCACCATCTCTTGGAATTTTATAATTAAGGAAACTCTAGGAATTAGGATAAGGTTATCTTCCCCATCAGTGTAGGTGGCTATACTCTTCAAATTGCGTAGGTCTCGAAATTTAAGGTAGTTCACAGGTAAAAATTTCCCGTGATATGAAGTTTTCCTGCGACCTAACGTCGATAAAGGCCAGAAACTCTATAAAATTCGAGTCATTTCTGTTCCGATTTGTTTCAATTACCAATCGATCAACAAATCATAATGCAAATCTTAGTGAGGATGTGGACTAACTTAAGTGCCGACAGAAGTACGCGAAACGACAGTTTGCCTGATGTGTATTTTATCCCTAATTAAAGTTTTTTCTTTTTAATTACATCCAGAAGCTTTTCACTAAATTCTCGCCCTGTTCTTTTCCACTTTTCGAAACTAGGCATCATTTGGATTCAGCTAAGTGCAAGGCTGAGTTCAAAATTCCGCTTAGTTTACCTAACCTTGACGACTGTTTTTTTTCTTTTAAAACGTGAGCTTAGGACTCACAAAGAATTACTTGTGACTTTTAAACTTTAACCAAATTCTAGCCTACAGGACCAATTTCTTCCACTTTAATTTAATTGAAAATTGGTACCTAGGATGTCAGGTGGACTAATTTCCAGGTTCTAGCCCTGGTTGAGAAGTCCGCTTTGAATTACAGGTGTAAATTCTTATATTGAAAGTGGAACTTCTCGTCTACACCCAATTCCAAAAAGGAGAAGGCGGTTCACTTATCTCTCACCCTTAAGATCGTCGGGTCTCAATTTCCGGGTCTGAGCCCGGTTGAGAGAAAACCTTTGCTCTGGCAAGTCATAGGCCAACCGTCCCCACCGTAAATTTGGGTCAGCCAGAATTTGTGTATCGCGAAAAGAACAAATATCTGGAGCGAAAGAAAAAAAATTCTTAAATATAAAAACCTGAGTGATTGCTAGTCTCCTGGATATTTGTAAGTGATGATGATGCGCAAGACCGTGGGCGGCTTGGTAAGCGCCTTGGCCGATTTGATTCTTGGTACTCAAGTCAGAATTTCCAGAACTCCGTTCTCCCGGTGGGTTGGATTGCATGCAAAGTCTGAATCGCCCCTTTTAGATCGAGTGGTTCCATGTAGCATTGGTCCCGCTGGTCTCCCTATTTTTGGAGTCTCGTTGCGCAAGCGTTCATCGATTTTCCGCTTGCCTTACTGATCTATATTTCTGAACTTAAATTTGTATTATTATTTCTTTTTATCTTTCTATTTCTCATCGGCTATCGCTTCTCTTTTCCTCGTAAAAGGCTGATGACGCGGATTCATTGATTTTCAGCTAGCCAGCTGACTTATATTCGTTCTCTAATTATTTCCTTATATTTGTTGGCGCGGTGACGGTTTGAAAGTTCTCAATAGAAATCTAGAGCAAAGAATGTCCTCGTGTGAACAAAAATTCGACTATATCTGAAATCAAGAAAGATCCAAAAAGCTCGTATTGTTTAATGTGCCAGACACACCACGGGAAAATGAAGACCTACTTGCCTTAGTCAAAAGTGTCTTCATCAAGACGAATGTCAACATCAGAGAAAATGGAATTGCGTCTGTTAGGAGGTTAGGCAAACAACCAGGATCGAGGCCAATATTAATATCTTTTAATAATCAAAAATGGAAATCCTTGATCTTTAGAAATGTAAAAAATTTTGGAGCCTTGAAATTGGGGTTTTAAAAATAATTTATCAAAGGAGCAAAGGGAGAAACGCAAAGAAGAATTTGGAATCTGAGATATAAAGAATATTTACAACAGCAGAGCGAAAATCCGATTATAAAAGGACTGAAAATCATATTTGATAACTCTACGCTTAGCCTTGAGTATGTGAAAGAGCCACTTAACCTAAAAGAGCTCGAAAATTACCAACAACACTCAGATGGTGACTCAGATAGTTGTGAGTCAAACATATCCATGATTTCAACAGCCAGCGGGAAGACAGGGAGACCAAAGGGCTCTAAAAGTAAAATAAAAAAGAAGCTCACATTTTTACAGCCTCTCGCTTCAGGAAATTCGATCGAAAGCTTTCTAACTCCTAATATTGCCCCAGGAAGGGAAACGCTAACGCAAAAAAGAAAAGAAGAATAGCTCAACTCGAAATCTCCAAGCCCTCGGATAATATTTTGGAATGCCAAAGGATGGGCTAATTGAACGGATTTACTCTCGACTCTAAACAACACAGATATAGCCTGCATCACCGAGACTTGGCTCACCAGCATCCCTTCGATTTGACCACCATTCTGCTCCGGAATCATCTTCAGTCCTGCCACATGAGTAGCTGACAGAGGTAGGGCAAGCGGCGTCTTACTTATTATTTTTGATAAAAGGAAATACAGTTCAGAACCTCTCTTTAATTCTATGGCATAAATTTTTGCTAGGCTCTCGAACCGGAGCACTGATATTATTCTGAGAGCCATATATCTCACCCCAGATTCAGACATGAACCTTTTTTCAAATAAGATAAATGACATAATTTATACAATAAATTGTAAATACCCTAATCTTCCCCTATTCATAGGAGGAGATTTTATCGCTAGAATCGCTAATCTGAATCAAGCAAGTGATGATATGCTTCCGGATAATGTATATGTTACCGGATTCAGAAGGTGCTCCGACAAAATGCTCAATATCAGGGGTAAGATTTTGACAAGTTGCATGAAGAGTAATGGGTGCATTGTTTTGAATGGCAGAACGCCGGATGATCACAAGGGTCATTTCACATTTTCCGTTAACAATAAAGTCAACAATAGATTTAGCATGGGCTAATTTAAACGCAATAAATGAAATTACAGATTTCGAGATTCTTCATATTGTCACACAATCCGATCACTTCTCAATTTTTATTTCTCTGAAATCGGCAGGTATAGCAAATGGAGAAAATAAAATTGAAAAGAAATTGAAATGGAAAAGTGATATATCACCAAAATACACAGACCGGACAAATTTCGGACACGACCGGATAGAATCCGGAGGACAAAAACCGGATCACGTCCCGGACAATTTCGGACAAATTTCCGAATCCGGAATTTGTCCGAAATTTGTCCGGTCGACGGAGCACGGAAATTAATCCGAATATCATCCGGTAGAATCCGAAGGTTGTACGGTCTGATGGATTCGATCAGTCCGGGTTTGATCCGATTGAGCCCGTATTTTGAACGGTCCGACGTATGCTATCAATCCGGATTGTGTCCGGGACGTCATCCGCATTCTATCCCGGTGTATTTAAAAATGTTCCGGATAAAGTAGAACGAAAAAAATAATAAATCTGTATATTGTCCGGTAGAATCCGAAAGTTGTACGGTCTGACAGATTCGATCAATCCGGATTGTATCCGATCATGGACGTTCATTATGCGGTCTGACGGACCGCCTAAATGTTATATAACAAGGTTATATAAGCAGTTTACACACGATAAATGGATTCTTCATTTATTTGACGCACACAAACCTATTTCTATAGCTTAACTTAACACTACTACATAAATAACGCACTTCACTAACGCAGAATATCGCACGCTGAGTATATCGATCGAAACGGTCCTTATACAGGGTGTCCATGTATTCAAAATACATATTTATATTTTCTGATTTCTTGTGAAAAACTGAGTAGAAAATGATCAATAAAAAAATTTGATTAAATGCATAATTACCGAGTAATTAGCAATTACAGGTTATCCAATCAAAAAAATTCGTTAGATAGCCGACAGTCCATGTGCCATCGCTAAGAGTGTGTGAGAATACAAGTTCATAACGTATAATTTCCCCTCCGTTTATTTTTGTAGCAGGTTTTGACTCTTTGGTGCAACTTCACACTTAAACGAGATTCGAAAATTAAAAAGTATCTTTTTCGTAGCAACCAAATTAGAAAAAATTGCTCGACGAGTTAATTAAAATGCATGCGTTGTTTGAAATCTGTAGAATCCTCCTGAATTCTTAGCATTCCGCAGAATTCCTTCTAGTTCTGTAGAAATAATTACTTTAACATTTTTGAATTAACCTAAACACTTTTGAATACATTGAATTATTTAGATTTTCAAGACTTTTAAATACGAAGTGTATAAACTGTCGGTACGGGTAAAAAAAATTGTCGGTACCGGTTTTTGAACCGTACATGAAATTCAAGGAATTCAAGGAATTTATGAAATTCACAGAATTCATGAAATGCATGGAATTCAAGGAATTGATGGAATTCACGGAATTCCAAGAATTCTCGGAATTCACAAAATTCAAAGAATTCGTGGGATTTACACTGTCGGTACCGGTAAAAAAATTACCGGTACCGGCAATTTTTGTTACCGGTTTTTGAACCGTTAATTCAAGGTATTCACTGAATGCACGGAATTCACAGAATTCACAGAATTCAGGGAATTAACGAAATTCAAGGAATTCATGAAATTCACCCCTTCCAACAGCTCGTGGCGGCTGGATGGTGCCCCTGCGACTGGACACAGAATTAATGATGGTCAAACCCCTACCCCTTTCCGACAATTCGTGGGTGCTGGAAGGCACCCCTGTGACTGGTCACAGAAATAATGTTGGCCAAACAACTACCCCTTTCCAATATCTCTTGGGGACGCAAGGCACCCATGTGACTAGGCGCAGAAATAATGTTGGTCAAAGCCCTATCCATGCATCTCTCTAATTCGTCTTCTGTGATCAATCACAGAAATAAGTTCAGTTTTACCCCTAACATTTTCCAATTTTTTTTGGTCTGTGACGTCAACTAGCAAGATGGCCGATATGGAGGATCAAACAGTAGAAATAAACACATGGGAGAAAAATAAATTTTTTAATATGTTTGCCGGCAGTTTAAGATCTATCCACAATTTTGTTTACAGGTACCGACAACTTTTTTTTACCGGTACCGACAATTTTTTGTTTACCGGCACCGGTTTTGCATACGCAACCTTTCAAATGCTGTAAATTCTTCCGAATTCTCCGAAGTTTGATACAATCATTGCAGTGTTTGTAATTCTTTCACAATTAGTCTAGTTAGTCGACTGCAGCTAGCAGTGAATGAAGATGTACTCATAAATCCTATAAATTCTTCAGAATTGTTCTGAATTCTAATAAAATCATAGCACTTTTCCTAATTGTTTCCAAATTAGTCAAGTTATTTCGACGGCTTAGCTACCGCTGAATGAAGATGTAATCGTTATTTGAAGTCTGCGGAATTCTCTCGAATTGCGTAGAATTCCCCTCAAAAGTTCTGAATTCACTTAAAGAATTCTTGAAAACTTTGAAGCAATGAGAACAGACATTGAATTCTTCGGAATTTAAAAACATTAAGTCTTGCTTTTTATAACCGGAAATAAGGAACTAGCTTTGATAGACATTTTCAATCGTCTTTTTCTTAAGTTTTGTCAATAGTTTTTCGACTGGAGAATACAAACAAGCGTGTTCTTTTTTAACGGGAGATGTTTATGAGCTTCTAGAAAAGTGTGAATTGTTTAAAATTTACTATCTTGGTTTTTATAAGCGAAAATAAGGAACTAGCTTTGATAGACCTTTTCAACGATTGAAAATGTCTATCAAGGCTAGTTAGTTCTGTTCGGTTACAAAAACCAAGATTGTAAATTTTAAATACTAAGCAATTTTTTAAACTCGTGAGTGTCTCCCGTCAAAACCAGGCTCCCTTGATTGGACTCTGCATACGAAAAACTACTGAAAAAACTCGAGAAGAAGACGGTTGATGATGTCTGTCAAAGCTAATTCCTTATTTTCGCTTATAAAATCCAATATAGCAAATTTTAAACAGTTCACACTTTTCTAAAAGGTCATGAACTTCTTCCGTAAAAAAAGAACACGCTTTTTTGAAGTATTTAGTATTTAAAAGGTTTTGTATGCAAAGCGGGTACCGTCTTGCTAGTCGATGTCGCAGACTCAAAAAAATTATTCTGTGACCAGACACAGGGTTGCCTTCCCACCCCATGAAGTGTTGGAAAGGGGTAGGGGTTTGACCAACATTATTTCTGCGACCAGTTACAGGGGTGCCATCCACCCGCCACATGCTGTTGGAAGGGGTGAATTTCGTGAATTGCTTGAATTTCGTTAATTCCCTGAATTCCGTGAATTCTGTGAATTCTGTGAATTACATGAATGCCGGTACCGGTAATTTTTACATTCTCATCATAATGAGAAAGTATTGGTTTTATGTGAAAAATGACTTTCGCGGATTCCATCAAATGTCGACGTATTGAGGCCCCCTGAGTCAGAAAAAATAGTTTTTACGTCGGTGTCTGTCTGTCGTTGTCGTTGTCGTTGACGTTGTCGTTGTCGTTGTCGTTGTCGTTGTCGTTGTCGTTGTCGTTGTCGTTGTCGTTGTCGTTGTCGTTGTCGTTGTCGTTGTCGTTGTCGTCTGTATATCGGATAACTTTTGAAAGACTAATCGGATTGGATTGTGCTTTGGCACACAGTTTCAGAGGGCAAAAAAAAGATCGAGTTCGTTAACCAGCCATTTTGGATGAAAATTCAAAAAGTTAGAGCATTTTTAAAATTTTTTAGACCATTTTTTTTCTAAATTTTAAAATTATATGTGAGGCCGCTTATAGTACTTGAAAATTCATACAATTTATCCTTACGACTTTTTTGATAGACAGAAAATTGTCCGAGTTACAGCATTTTCAAAATCCCCCAAAAAAAAGAAAAGTAACATTTTCGGCCAAACAACGCACGATACGAAAAAAAGTCAAGATAGAAAAAGTGTTTCTTTTCACACGTCCTACAAGATTATCATAACGACTTTTTGAATTTTCTTGAAACATCGAAAATTCATATTTTTATTGCACAAGAAATAATGAAAAATCAAAAAACTCAATTTTACGGTCAAACTATGCAAGATACGACAAATCATGACTGAACTAAAATTGTGCATTCAAAAAAGATCTACAAATTTCTCATGGGTCACTTTTTGATAGGATGTGTAGTTTTTGTTTTATTCGTAAGAAATAACATTAACAGTGTAAAAATCGGCCCGATAAGCCGGCACATTCTCATCAAAACTTTGCTTATTTACTTTATTTTTCATCTCGGGTGTGTTTTTTCACAATATTTCATTGTTTTTATGTAGAAGTTTTAGTGGGACTGACGTAAGAACTGGACTCTCCACTATACAACGAATCACTACTTAACTTGGGCATGATTTCGACTCGCAAAACAAATTTCGCGCATAAGGGTGGTAGTTGGGTGTACAATCTAAACATGAATAATACAAACAATAAAGTAGCCCCGGAATGGACTGAAACTTTGATTGAGGTTTTGAAATATGGTCAGGAGTAGATAGGGAATCACATGGTAGTCAAGGGGTCGGTTTGATTATGAATGAAAAGGCAAGATATATGTTCCAAAAACGACTTAAATACTTTTTGCTCCCCTTTTCAGATAGTTGGAAAAAAATCTTTCTGATTGTAGGATTTATTATAAAGATACGGAAATATACGCTGAAGTAAAGCAATTACCTTCTTCATTTTAAATCAAATACAACTTTAGTCATTTTTATCTGAAGAACATTGAACATAACATATGGTCGTTGCGAAGCGCGACGACCAAATTGCGCGCAGCAAGCGCGCTCAAACTTTTGGGTTACTATTATACGATGAACAGAAACGAGCGTGAAGCGCGAGGTTCACATGATGATCATACCAAATATCGAGCGCGAAGCGCGAGTGTCGTAATGAGAATGTGTTCCTTAAGGTCGATAGAACCTTAAGTAAATTAGTTCTTATTTTTATGTAAAACTGACATAATTAAACCAAAAGCAGGTCATAACGATGGAGCTTACTAAGAGAGTATTAGCCTGCGAAGCGCGCAATAGCGAGCACACGAAGTGTGAAATCCTCGACGACAAATGTGTCTGAGCGCGCAGCGCGAGGTGAATGCATTATCGAGCGCGAAGCGCGAAATAAACATATAATCGAGCGCGAGATGAATACCTAATCGAGCGCGAAGCGCGAGATCCAACAGGTGGGCGCCCTAGGCGCGCTGAAACTTGCGAGCCGCGCGCGAAGCGCTCGATGAGAATGTGCCCGCGAGGCGGGCACATTTTTTTTACTGGTACCGACAATTTTTTTATGGGTACCGACAGTGTTGAATTTTGAATCTTGAATTTCATGTACGGTTCAAAAACCGGTAAAAAAAATTGTCGGTACCGGTATTTTTTTTACCGGTATTCCGTGAATTAACTCGTTGAGCAATGTTTTCTAATTTGGTTGCTACGAAAAAGTTACTTTTTAATTTTCAAACCTCGTTTAAGTGTGAAGTTGCACCAAAGAGTCAAAGCCTCCTACAAAAATAAACGGAGGAGAAATTATACGTTCTGAACTTGTATTCTCACACACTCTTAGCGATGGCACATAGACTGTCGGCTATCTAACGCATTTTTTTATTGGTTAATCTTTAATTGCTGATTACTCGGTAATTATGCATTTAATCAAATTTTTTTATTGATCATTTTCTATTCAGTTTTTTACAAGGAATCAGAAAATATGAATATGTATTTTGAATACATGGACACCCTGTATACTAACCAAGAAAGTTTTTAGCGCTTGTGAGAAACGACCGATAAATCCGGATTGTGTCCGGTCGAGTCCGTGTTTTGTACGGTCTGAATGACGCGATCGATCCGGATTGTGTCCGGTCCTGTCCGTGTTTTGTACGGTTTGTCGGATGTGATGAATCCGGATTGTGTCGGGTCATGACCGTGTATTATATGGTCTGGCGGATGCGATTAGTCCGATTGTTGCCCGGTCGTGTTCGGCCATGTCCATGTTTTGTACGGTCTGACGAATACGAATAATTTAGATCTTATCCGTCTTTTCACTTTGAGGAAAAAAATTAGAACACTTTTGAACGAAGTATGTTGTAACATTATCAATCTATCTAACCGGGGTCGATTTTGAGTCTATCAATATTCTCAATTCAATTATAACTGGAGTTGGCTGATTTTAGTTAGAGATCTTAATTTTACTAAAAATTATACTAATTTTTAGTAATAGTAATGTTGCATTTTAAACTTACCTCAATAATATTAATTTTCATAGAGATATTAGTTCAATTTGCGTTTACTTTTTCCTGTCCAGTAAATTGTAACCCACGATATAAGTTGATTCCAATACTGATAGGATATTAAAACTAGACCTAACCATTTTATAACTAAACTTGATGAATAAATAAACAAAAATTGAGTAAGATTGATTGATTCTTACGATAAAAATTCCCACTAAAATTTAAATCGTTAATTGACGATAAAAGTGACGGATTGTAGATTCACTCAAGGGATAAATGATTGCGTATTTTCGTGATTTTAATTAAATTTTGGAATAAATGATTTTATTATGAATTGGATTCTCCTTTCTTCCCTTCTTTTAGAGACTGAGATACCAAAACTTTGTTCGCACAACGAGGTCTTTATTCAAAATTTGAATGTTTAAAAACTTATCTTTCTTCGGTCTTACGGTCCAATCAATAAAAAAAACATAAGAAACGATTATAGTTGTTGAACAATCGTTTTATTTTCTACGTTTGGGCTCTCACTGCGGGCCTTCATCAGGAAAGTTTCCATTTCTAAAATAAATCGTGTTTTATGATAAGTCAAACAAAACTAAAATACAAAAAAAGAAAAGAAAAAAACTACTGAGTAACATACAATTTTTTTTTGGTTATTACCTGTCGTTTAAAAAAAAATTTTTACGTAGTGTCAAAAAGATACATTTTTAGTCGATCATGTTGTGATTCCATAAGTTGAAGATTTAACTCTCATGTCGAAATTTTTATATTAATTGTCAAAATTATGAGCCTCAACAAAAAAATTTCTCTTTTGAGAGGCTCCAAACCAATTAGATTACATTTTTAATCGAAGAAAAAGGTTCCAAATAATAATTAGGACGGTGACAAAACAGACATTCAACTAACATTGACATTTATGCTATACTTGATACTAAATGGACGATAATGTACGGTCAAATTTTCATTGAACCACAGATAAGAAAAGCGCGCCATAGCTCTTGGATTCAAAATTGTGAAATAAGTTTTATTTTTAATATTGAGTTTAATGTATAATACATTGATACATCTGGTTAATATTCAATAATTCAGTTTGAAGACTGATTGAAATTTTAGTAAATTTTTTTATAAAAATAGATTCAATAATTCGTCGTTTGTAAGTGTTTTGTTCTCTTGCAAAAATTCTACTGTTATCAAAATTAAAATAAAAAAATGGTCAAAATTCCATGAATGTTGAGACAAACCTGTGTTTAAA
>CAKNYM010038789.1:0-15839 GCA_932195095.1 Andricus curvator | reverse complement strand
ATGAAAATTGTTTATAATACATAGAATACTAATTTATACTGCTAATTAGATATTCACGTAAATTTTTGTAACAATTAATTATTGTTTTCAGCAATTTTCTCCTAGAATAGAAAGTCAAGGTTTTTAAAAAAAATGTACACTTCGTATCCAGTTTAAAATGACAGTGAGGTAACTATTACTTAATGTTAACAAAAATAGTTATTTAAACAATTTAGTATTATTATTAAAAATATTCTCTTTCAATAATGCTACACATCGCGATTTTCTCTTAAATTTTCAAATTTTATTCCACTTTTTACATACAGTGAGTTGACATTTAATTCTAATTAGCAAATAGAACTTTTTCAAAAAATTATTTTATACCAATCTTCTTCTATATGGGACATTCTTTTACAAATCGTACAGATTTCGACGAAAATTGACCGACCCATTTTTGGTTGAGCTTATACTTTTTTTACGGGTTCATTATCGAAAAAGAGAAGATACGTATTTGAGGATTTTTTTTTCGCAATTTTTTGGGAAATAGGAAGGGTTGAAAAATTCAGAATTTGAGTGAAGACTATTTTTTTTAAAATGCATGACTCCTGTTGTATTTGAGCTAGAGACCTTTTTTTTTTTAATTTGAAAGGTAAAAAAACGAGATTGAATAAAAAGATCATTTCGAAAATACTATTAACAAATTAAAATTGTTATAAACAATTAAAAATTTTAAATCGATTTTTAACTAGTTTGACCCCCATGAATTAAGTTCTTAGTATTTTTATCGTATTCTACGTCAAATTTTCGATCGAAAACGATTTTTTCCAGAATGGTGAAATTATTATTACTATCGGAAAAAATTTAATGTATCTAGCGCTGTCGAGCGCGGTACCTCACACCGGCGCGCGGACCACATTGCACGGCCGATTTACTACTTTGATATCGTTTTTCTCTTAAATATGAATGATTATTATATATTTCCAATTAAATAATCTTATTTCTTAGACAAGATAACTTTATTAAAAATTCAAGAAATAAATAAATAATAAGAAGTAAAAGAAAAACATCAGTATTGAAAATGTAGATTACTTTATTAGGATTTCGATACGTTATGCTTATTTTGCTTAATTATGCTTAGTTACGCTTATTTTAAAATATACATAGAAATCGAATTTAAATTAAAATCAAACGGCAGATAAGGAGTCTTTAGAATAAGATTTATGATAAGGAAAATCGTTCTTCCCACGGTGTGTCTGAGAAATAATTAGAAAATACCTACAGAGTAAGTAAAGGAAATGGTCATTTCCAAGGCATTATCTGCGAAATTGTAAACCCGAGAGCTTCGAGCCAAGAAATCCTTAAACCGTGTAAACTTCCAAACCCAAACGTTCTCAGGTAATGAAGATGATTTAGAAGTCCTACAAATAGAAAACGGTCTCTACTTTGCTTTTGAGTTTTCTTTGTATATTTTAGGTAGCTTTCCCTAAATTGATATACAACATCTTAAATGACGGTGACGGTCGCTAATGCTGGGTTGGTCCATGTCATTTATCCCAAGGGCCTTGAGACCTTGAGTATTACCGTTGGTATTACCAACGAAGATAGGTATTACCAAGGTTTCGAAAATCCGGAAAAACTCTTTCTTCTCGATACTCCCTCTCCTGCAAGCAAAAGGGCGTGACTCACGAACATAGAAAAATTTTAAGAACTACTATTGGTCAAACGGGGGTGGTTCATCATCCACCACTCGAACAGGCCTTGCGATGCGGAGAAGCAGCAAAGGCTGACTCAGAGTTTGACAGGTCAGATTTGACTTGACTTTTGATTTGAAAAGTCCGCTCTTTCAAAATTCGAAATTTACCAAGTACCACAAGTTAGTGTTATATAGTGTCTGTGCTAAAGGTCGAGTTCTCGGATCTGTGACTTCTCCGCTCTGTGTTTGAACTGGAGGAAGATCCTGATGTCAAGACCTTGACGAGAATTATATAAAGATGCCTAAAAAAGTATCAAAAAAATTACAAGGAACGAACATTCGTCGAGACATATGTTTCAATCCTTTTAAAAAACTTAGTCATCGAAAAAAAGGGGCATCAGATTTGCGAAGAGTGAATGAAACGCAGCTACAAGCACTAAATTTATCTGTAACGAAGGAATCATTGCAACAGAAAATTTGTACTTCCTGTCGCATACTTATTAAAAGCAGAATCGAAGAAAAAAAGGACGAGATCACAAATGATCAAGTTGAAATGGTATAGTATACATATAATATATGAATGTTTTTATGTGACGTTTAATTATGTAATATTAGTCTACCCTACCTGGAAAGCTGGAATTGTCAGGGTATTTTTATATGTCAGGAAAAACCTGGAAATGTCACGGAACTTCTCTTTTTAAGTCAGGAAAGTTTTTCGAGAGCTTGCTAAATTAAAAAAAAAATTAATGTCAAATTGAATTACAATAATTTGTAAAAGTAGCTTTATTTTACTGTATTTAACTATTTAGTTGGAAAGTCGTTTTTTTTTTTTGAGATTAATTTTTTTAAATAAAAATTTAACTCTTCTATTTTGAGTTGGAAATTGATCCTATTTAGTTGAAAATTCAAGTATTTGGATCAAAATTCATGTATTTTGTTAAAAAATTCGTTATTTTTGGTAGAAAATTAATCTTTTTGGTTGAAAATTCATCTTTCTGCCTGAAGATTCAAGAGTTTGTTTGCAATTTTTGCTCTCTCTTGACTGAAAAATTTTTCTTAGCTCAAATTACAACTCATGTTGAAAAGACGTATTTTTTTTATTGAATTTAATTGTTTTTGATTAAAAATTGAAATCATTTTTTGTTGAAATATCAATTACTACATTTTTCGTTCAGAATTCATCTTTTTGGGAATGAAACTTTAATTACTTGGTTGAAAGTTAAACTCTTTTGTTAAAAATATTTTTTTTTTTTGGTTGAAGGTTTATCATTTTTATTGAAAATTCATCTCGTTGGGTGAAAAATGAGCTATTTTGTTGAAAATTCGATTTTTCTTTGGATGAAAATTAAATTTTTTTGCTGAATATGTAACCAATCCAGTTGAAACTTTATATTTTTTTTAATTATATTTTTCAATTGAATATTCTTATTGTATTTTTTGCAGACGGAAACCACTGGGGAATCATGCACTGAAGAGTCATCTGCAGATGATAAAGTTGTCAGCGAGGTTGCCAGTGGAGAAACTTCTGGGCAGTCGGGTGAAACAAGCAGAGCGATATTAAATGATCGGATTGAAAATTTTAGACAAAGGATTAAGTATCTTAGGATCTTCACCGATTAAGAAAAAGAAATTGACGCAAAAAAGGTATTCTGAAGAAAAGGTTAAAAAAATTACTGAAGTGCTTAAGAAAAAAGTATTTAACGTTACTAACGATGGTCCAGATGACATTGACAATGATGATGATGATGATGTCTCAATTTTAAGAACTTTGCAAGAAAGTTATAATACCTCGCAAGACCGCACGCATAAAATAAAAATTCTAACGATTTTCAGACAGTGGTCTTATAAAAAAATATCACTTCATTTCCCTTCCGCTACTCATCACATGATAAGTGGTGCAAAAAAAATTGCTCGAGAGAAAGGGATATTAAGTGATCCAAGTCCTAAAACCCATCCATCTTTAACAGCAGATGTCGTTAATACTATAATTACCTTTTATCAGTCTGATGATTATACTCAAATAATGCCGGGCAAAAAAGATTACGTCTCTGTTAAAATGGATGGAAAAAGAATTCAAATGCAGAAACGTCTTCTTTTAAATAATTTGAAAGAATTGCATAACATTTTTAAAATTAAGCACCCAGAAATGAAATGTAGTTTCTCAAAATTTGCTAGTCTACGACCTAAACACTGTGTGTTAGCAGGATCTAGTGGTACTCACTCAGTTTGTGTCTGCGCAATACATGAAAATGTTAAATTATTAATTGACGGAGCCAATTTAAAATCAATTACTGATGATTCGACGCGACCTATAATAAATTATCGTGATTGTTTAGATCGTATGGTATGTGATGTTAAGTCTACTAACTGTTCTCTAGGATTATGTGATCAGTGTCCGGGTGTAAAGAATGTTATTGATCAATTGGAACAGAATTTTGAAGAAAAATTAATTGAAAATATTAAGTACAAACAGTGGATTACAACCGAAAGAACTACATTACAAACCCTAATATCTACTGTCGATGAATTCTTACAAAGTTTAAGTAACGGTTTAACTAAGTTATCACTACATTCATTTTTAGCAAATAAACAAAGAGAATTTTTAAATGAAAAAAAAATAATAATAATGAAAAATGAATGTATTGTCATTTGTGATTTTTCTGAGAATTATGCTTTCATAATTGAAAATTCCGTTCAAGGTATTCATTGGAATAATGATCAAGTGACAATACATCCATTTTCGATATATTACAAAGATGATAACAATGAATTGAAACTCAAAAGTTTTGTGTCTATGTCCGAATGTTTACGCCACGATACTATTGCCGTTCATCTCTTTCAAAGACAGTTAGTAGACTACATAAAATCAAATTTACCGGGGATTACCAAAATAATTTATTTTTCCGACGGTGCCAGTGGGCAATACAAGAACAAAAAAAATTTTATTAATCTTACTCATCACGAACAAGATTTTAAAATAGCAGCTGAGTGGCACTTTTTCCCTACATCGCATGGAAAAGGACCATGTGATGGAATTGGTGGCACTCTAAAAAGACTTGCTGCTAGAGCTAGTCTGCAAAGAGTAAATAATCCTATTCGTACACCTAGAGAATTATTTACCTGGGCGACAGAAGCTCTACCAAACATAACATGTCGTTATTCGACAAATGCTGAGTACGAAGAAGAAGAAAAGCGGTTGTCAGTACGCTTTCAAAAAGCTATAACGATAAAGGGGACTTTAAAATATCATTGTATGATTCCAGTTTCTCTTCAAGAATAAGAGGCAAAGCAATTTTCCTTCTATGAAAAGAAAAATATTGTAAAAATTTGTAAATAAGAAATGTTAAAATTTGAAGAATGTAAATACTGTATAACATAAAACTGAAAGAGGTACTTATTCACTAAGCCAACTTACCGAAATCTTAATAAAGTAATAATTACATATTCAATACTGATGTTTTTCTTTTACTTCTTATTATTTATTTATTTCTGGAATTTTCAATAAAGTTATCTTGTATAAGAAATAAGATTATTTAATTGGAAATATATAATAATCATTCATATTTAAGAGAAAAACGATATCAAAGTAGAAAATCGGCCGTGCAATGTGATCCGCGCGCCGGTGTGAGGTACCGCGCTCGACAGCGCTAGATACATTAAATTTTTTCCGATAGTAATAATAATTTCACCATTTTGGAAAAAATCGTTTTCGATCGGAAATTTGACGTAGAATACGATAAAAATACTAAGAACTTAATTCATGGGGGTCAAACTAGTTAAAAATCGATTAAAAATTTTTAATTGTTTATAACAATTTTAATTTGTTAATAATATTTTTGAGATGATTTTTTTATTAAAGCTCGTTCTTTTACCTTTCAAATTAAAAAAAAAGGTCTCTAGCTCAAATACAACAGGAGTCATGCATTTTTAAAAAAATAGTCTTCACTCAAATTCTGAATTTTTCAACCCTTCCTATTTCCCAAAAAATTGCGAAAAAAAAAATCCTCAAATACGTATCTTCTCTTTTTCGATAATGAACCCGTAAAAAAAGTATAAGCTCAATCAAAAATGGGTCGGTCAATTCTCTGTTCGATTTGTAAAAGAATACCCCATATCTATTCATACTAAATAGTTGCCGTTTTTTCTTACATTTTTTACTTCTTCTCCACTCTTCAATTACAGTGAAGTAATAATTGATTGAAGTTGACAAAAATAATTGTTCAAACAATTTATTACTATTGTTAATAACATTATCTTTGCTTTACAGCAGAAAGTTGCGTTTTTTTATGAAAAGTTTCACTAATTGTCTCTTATTCACTTGGATTAACTTAATAATTCATTATATTTAACAAAAAATACTTGTTTCAACAAATTATAATTGTTAATAAGTTCCTTCTATCATACTAATGCTACTTAGTAGCGGCTCTTTCTGCAATTTTTAACTTTTTGTCCACTTTACACTCAGTGAGGTAATAATTCATGCAAGTTAACAATGACAGTTGTTTAAACAATGTATTATTATTCATATTAGTGCTAGAAAGTGGCGGTTTCTTCCTAAATGTTAAATTTTGCTTTGCTTTTTTAGTTATGAACAAATAATAAATAAACATTAGAGAAAATAATACTTAAAATAATCTCTTTCTTTTTTGTAATATATTATTATATATTATATATATCACCCACTCCCGGCGAAATCCTGTGGTTGTCCTTATGACAAACTTTTATCTATATATATATATATATATATATATATATATATATATATATATATATATATTTGAATCTTATTCTTATCCACGTGTGAGACGTGGCCATAGGTGTGATTTAGCGCGGTTCTACTGTGGGCTATTGACATTTTTTTTTATGGCAGTTGCGCTCAGTGAGTCTCAGTGGGACCCTGCGGTGGTTGTTTAACTCTTTTTCTAAATTATATATATCACAATATTCCAATATATGTGCTATACCAAATTTTTCTTTTAGGCTTTGCAATAAACTTCTTGTTGTAATTAAAAACAAAACTTTTACAAGTCATTCACAGGCCTAGTCCATACACCTATTTATTACATTCTTCGTTTTTGTATCTCGTGTGATAGCTTTTTTTTTAATTAATTTTTTTAAACATTGGGAAAAGAGCACAAATAATTCACTTGAAAGAATATAATGCTGTTTAAAAAACGATTCTGGTTGATGTTCACTTATTATTTGTTCATGACTTAAAAGTCAAAACAAAACCAAAGATTTCAGGAAAAAAGAATCTTTCTAGCCTGACTCTAAGAAGAGATACCTATAAACAATAAGAAATTGTTTGAATAAGCATGTTTGTTGACATGCATTAATTATTACCTCACTAAGTGAAAAGTGTACAAAAAGTTTAATAGTACAGAAAAAAACGCAACTGTTTAGCATTTGCCTAAGAGAAGATAGTTATAAACATAAATCAATTGTTTAAACAACTATATTTCTTCACTTGCATTATTTATTACTTTGCTACGTGAAAATTGGGTAAAAAGTTAAAAATTTAAAAAGAGACTGCGGTTTGAATAATTATTTTTGCTGCATTGAATTAATTATCAACTTACTCCAAGTAAATAGTAGAGAAGTAGTTGAAACATTCCGCAAAAACCGCAACTTTCTAGCATTATTCAAATTGAAGATTATTACATAATACATATAATAATAAATTTTGTCAAAAAATTATTTTTTTCAACTTTTATTAATTATTTACCTTATTCCATTTGGAAATTGGACAAAATGTGTAAAATTTTAGAAAAACCTGAATTTTTCTAATATTATTCGAGGATCTAATTGAAAATTGGACGAGTGGAAATTTTGTTTAAAAACTTAGACTTTCTAACCCTATTCCAAGAGAAAATCACTACAAACAATAATAAATTGTTTAAAGAATGTATGTGAGCATCTAATTATTAGTTTAAAGTAGTATTTCATTTACTACAAAACAATAGGAATTTAAAAAACCCGCAAACAATCGTAGTTAGCACCAAAAACTCGCAAAACCCATTTTTTCAATTATGGGATTTTGCTTGCGAAGCTATAAAACATAATTATGGGGGTGATATTTAGACTTTAGAGAATAATATTTCAGTCGTCTTCTATAGCGAATTGTAAAGAGAAATTTTGAGATTCGACTTGTTCAGGAAATGTTGACGATTCTGAATAAAATTTACAAAAACGTCGTTTTTTATGGGAAATAACTGTCAAACTTCAGGGGCTTGAGCGACCTATAAATATCATTTTTTCCAAATCAAAAAAAAATTATTAATTTTTGTGTGAATTAAAACACATTTCCGGGCGATATTCATGAAAATTCTGAAACAAATTATTTTGGACCACACTAATGACCATACCTTTTGGCAATTTCAGAATTTGAAACATTTGTTTATGGTACTATTCGGAAGGTATTCGTTCATGTTTTCATGCCATATTGAGTATGTATTTTTTAAATTTACGAAAAAGAGAGGTTCAAACCCGCTTTCTTTGCACTCCTGTGTCGATGCCTAAGTTTCTTGAATGTTGCATGTATTCCCGAACATTCGTGAAATGATGTACAAATTGGTGTTCGAAAGATGACATTGTTTGTCATTTAAAAGGGGCTTAACGAAGCTCGTAAAACTAGTGAACAATAGAACGTGGGGCGTCTGTGATAGTGTCCGGAAAGAAGATGTCATTTCTCGGGTGATTTATGGGATGAGCGGCTTGCGAGCCACATGTAAGCAATCAATTACCTCATGGTGCATGGCTCAGTAGGCCCTCAATTTTTTTGGACAAACTTACACACCTAAAAATGTTTTATGGTTTCAGAAAATTCGTTAAAGCAGTGAAAATTAAAACACGAGTTTCTGGCCATACATTCCGTGATTCTGAACATAATGGGAGCAGGCGCAGATCTACAATTTCTGACTTACCTTCACTATTTTCTTTTTCGCTGATTGATGAAGAATGAGTATTAAATTGAAAGACTTCATATTTGCACACTTTTCATTTTTAATTATTTGTATTTAAACAATTTTAAATCATATGCCCTTAGGATAAATTAAAAACAATCAAAAATTAAGAGAATAATTTCTCAAATTCAAGCCTTGAAATGAGCAGATTTTATAACCAGGCATTGAATATTTATGTTTTTTTTGTTTGAAAAATGTTCCAAAATGTTCGACATTTTAAACTCAGTTAAATAAAAAACCTTTTTCTATTAAATAATTCAATAATTTCTTTAATTTTTAATGATTACAATTTTTGAATTACGAATTTTCATGGTATACGATAAATTTGGAATTTTTACCTATCATAACTTAAAATTTTGCGATTAAAATTGAAATGGTTGAATTTCTAAAATTATTATTGAAAATTTGAAAATGGTTAATTCCTAACAGATTTCAATAGAGTCAAAGTAATTTAAGTAGTGTCAATTTTGCGATTAAAATTGAAATGGTTGAACCCGAAAAGTACAATTGACAATTTAAAACTTGTTAATTTCTAAACGAATAAATTTATTTTAAGTGATAGACATTTTTAAGGGTTATTTGAGTACAAAACAGTTTTAATATCACAATTATTCGCAACTACATTTTTTTGTACTTTAAAATGAAGTTTGTATTTGTTTAAGTTTCCAGTTGTTGGAGTATAATAAATTGTTTTAATTTTTCATATTTCCCATTTAAAATTACTTTTCATTTTGAACGTTTTTTTTATGATTCAATTTTAAAGCATTGCAATTGAAAACTTTGCCATTTTGAACTATGAAAATAAAGGTGAATTTATTTTTTGATTTCCAAAAAATTTGCCTGATCCATTTTTACGTTAAATAACAATTTCTTAAATTGAAGAAAATTTTATATTTCTAGTATTTCAGAAGCTTTTACTTTGAAATATTCAATTTAGATTTCAATTTTAAATTGCCAAATTTTAATCGCTTCGAATTTACATTTTTTTAAATTAAACAATTTTTACTTCAAAATTATTCAATTTTGAAGGATTTTTATGAGAAATAATGCAATTATCATTCATCTGAATTTTAAATAATCTATTTTTGAAAATTCTAATCGGAAAATATTCCCTTTTTAACATTTTGAAACTGTCCTGTTTTGAAATTTTCATCTGAAATCATTTAATTTCGAGATTCTGGAATTCAAAATAACATTTTTCAATTCTGAACGCTTCGAATTCCAAATGAGACAATTTCAACTCCTTTCTAATGAAATTGTCCAAATTTAAAAATTGTAGTTTTTCCATTAGAAATATTGTCCAATGTCCCCAATGGCGCACGGCCGATTCCCGATTCGCATTCGTCTACCTGCTAAGTATACCCCCACCATTCCGCTATGCGAGTTACCCCTCACTTGCTTGTTCTCGCCTGGGATTATATTTTAGAAGACTGACGTACCTGAGATATTTAAATTCGACATTGTAAATAGAATTGTAAACTTTATTACGGGGATTCCCGACAATAAAATTAAGCTGTTGTCCCTTTGGGTTCCAGTTTAGAAATAATTTCCGAAGGAGTTTATTACTCTAAAATTTGAAGCTTTTTAGTTTCGAAGACACGTAAAATGAAATTAAATAAAGAATTATTATAATAAATCTTGAAAATTCAACGGTTTTGTTGAAAACTCGTCTTCTTGGGTTGAAAATTTAAGTTTCTCGATAGAAAATGTGCAATGCAATTTTTTATTTAAAACTCATATTTAGTTGTTAAATAGCCAAACTGAAATTTTTTTTGGTAGAAATTCAACTATTTTTTTGAAAACTTATCTTTTTAATTTGAAAATTCATCTATTTTAGTGGAAATTACAAAATGCAACTGTTTGATGGAAAATTCAACACGAGAGCAATTTTGTTAAACATTGATACTGTTTGGTTAAAAAATTCAACTATATTTTGTTGAAAATTCAACTGTTTTTTTTTTAAACCGTGTTCTTAGGTTGAAAATTCCAGTATCTTAATAGAAAATGTACTTCTTATTTAAAAGTCATATTTTGTCGTTGAAAAGTGAAGCTGAAATTTTTTTAAAATAAAAATTCAACTATTTTTGGAAAAACTTATCTCTTACCAGACACTCTTTTTTGCTTGAGGATTCGACTATTTTGTTTGAAAATTTTGGTAGAAACACTTTGTTAAGAAACCATTTTTCGCTTTTTTGTGAATACGATAACTAGAAAACTGTTGCAGATAAATTGATGAAATTTGGAGGGCTTATTTTCCTCACTAATATCTTGAAACTGACTAAAAGATTTCTAAAAATATTTATTGAATTTTTTTTTAGCACTCAATAATATTTTGAAAATCGGTTTTTTACAGTAAACCTTTTTCATTAGGATAATTCAAAGTTGATGCCAGAATATAAAAGATTCCTTGGCCGAAAAAACGGCAGAATTAACTAGGACAACGAATGCCTGTGAGTCGTTTCATTCTCATTTTAAGAAATACTTTTATTATCCACATCCGCCAATTTCATACTTTGTTCGTTCTCTTCTCGCAATGCAAAATATAACTGATATAAAATGTAACAGCATCGGTGACCCCAAAAAAACTCAGAATTCGGATTCGAAGAAGAAGCATGAGTTTGTCGAATCTCGCATTGCTGATTATGATTCAGGCAATATCTCTCGACTCGATTTTGTTAAGTCAGTATCCTCTCATTATCGTGTTCATTAATCTCATCTCGAGCACATGCAGTTAAAGTGAAATTTGTTTGTATTCACAATTTCTATGTTTTGCAGGGGCATTTTTTTACAGTCATGATAAAATCGGCTCTTTTCAGGGCCATCTAATTCAATCGGCCCTTTTTAGGGCCAACAAATATTTCTAACGTTGGAATAATTCTGATTGATTTTAAACATGAATGAAAAAAAAGCAATAATGTTCTACAATCCACATATATATATGTCTCCTGCCTCCCTATCCTAACCCAAACAAACTTTTTTCAATGAAAAAGAATAACCTATTTATAAGAGTACCAAATTTATAAGAACTTCATATATTAGTCCATGTATAGCTTATAGTTTCAAGATAATTTAATTTTTAATTAATTATTTAATTCAATTTTCTTAATTAATTTACTTCAATTTATTCATGAATTTACTTAATAATTTTACTTATGAATTTACTTCACGAATCATAAATTTCGAATCATGAATTAGTTTCTTCTAAAAATGATGTATTGTTAGTAAAAAGTTATGAGTATTTGAATTTTAAAAATTGAATGTGTTCACTATCAGAAAATTGTCAAAATTGTTGTTAAACGTGTGACATTATTTAATCTAATGAAAGCCGATAAAGAAAAAAATCGTATCACGCGTTTTTGAGAAAAACAACTTTTTATTTTTAACGATTTGAAATCTCATTTTTTTTAGAATCGAGTACCGACACAAAATATGAACAGCAGTTCATGGTTCAAAAGTGTTCTCTTTCCTAAAAATCTATTTGTTTGTTTTTAGTTTAATAACAATGTAAAGACCAGTTAACAAACATGATTGTTTGAAAAATGTATTATTGCTGATAACTATCTTCTCTTAGATAATTGCTAGAAAGTAGCGTTTTTTTCTGAAATTTTCAACTTTGCTTTGGATTTTTAGTTACGTACAAATAATAAATAAACAATAGAAAAAATAATGTTTCAAACAATCTTTCTGTTCGTGAATATTTTTTTCTGAAATAAAATAGGTATTTGAAATATTCCTCAAATTTTCTATGTGTAATAAAATATATGAATGTGAATTTTTGTCTTGAAGTAGTTACCGAAAACTAAAAAGTCAAAGAAAAGATGAAAATTCCAGAAAAACCCGCAACTTTCTAGCATTACTCTAAGAGAAGATAGTTATAAACCAAAAGGAATTTTTGAACAAATGTGTTTGCAACTTGCATTAATCTCACTAAGTAAAAAGTGAACAAAAAGTTGAAAATTAAAAAAAAAACGTAACTTTCTATCATTATTTAAAGAGAATGTTATTAAAAATAATGAATCCTTTGAGCAATGTTTTTTGTTAAATTGAATTAATTATTACCTCAGATGAATTTGAAAGTGGACCAAAAGTGGAAAATATTAGAAAAACTGCAACTTTCTAGCATTATTCTAAAAGAATATTATTGTAAATAATAAATAGTTCCAACAATTGTGTTTTGTTAAATTCAGTTGATTATTACCTCGGTCTAACTGAAAAGTTGAAAATTAGTTGAAAAAATCAGATAAAACCGTGAATTTATAACTTTATTCTAAGAGAAAATGGCTATGAAATATAATAAATTGTTTTAATATTATATTTGAAAATCTAATTATCACTATAAAGTAATATTTTATGCACTAGAAAAAATGTTTACTAAAAGAAACCTCAAAAACCTAATAGTTAGCGCCAAAAACTTTCAATACCCAAGTTTTAACTTATGGGGTTTATTTAACCCCCTATAAAATAGATCGTTAGGGGTGGAATTCGCAAATTAATTTCTCATTCGTATTCTATGGCTGATTTTGAAGAGAAATTTTCAGGATCAACTCGATATATATAATATTGACAATTCTGAATACAATTTACAAAAATGTCTTTTTTTTATGGGAAATACGTGTTAATCTTCATGGGGCTTGCGGAATTTTTGAATATCATTTTTTTTAAACGCATTCATTTTTTGTGGATTTTAACAAGTTTGGGGGAGATATGCATGCAAATTAAAAAAAAAATTGTGGACCTCCTTAGTCTACGTGGACTTTGGCTAGACCCGCTAGACCCGCTAGACCCCCGGCCTCCCTCGTGGACAATCGTGGACTTTTGCTTTTCTCGTTTAAAAATGCATTTATTTCTGTATAAATTTCATATTTTTTGTTTAAAACTGCAACTGTTTGGTTAAAAATTATTTTGTTTCCGTAGAAAATGAAATTTTTTGTTAAAAAATCAATGTTTTGTAGAAAAATTGTATCTTTGGCTCAAAAATTTAACAAATTGGTAGAAAATATAACTGTATGGTTGAACATTTGTACATTTTTTTGAAAATTCGTTTTTGTAAATAGAAAATTCAAGTATTTGGTTTAAAAATTAATGTCTTTTGGTAAGAATTCATCTTTTTGGTTGAAAATGTAACTATTTGGTTGAAAATTCAACTATTTTATGGTAAGCTTATCTTTTGATTAAAAATGCAAATAACTGTTTGGTTGAAAATTCATCTGTTTTGGTTGAAAATTCATTTGCTTTGATTGAGGATTTTACTGTTTTATTAGAAAATTAGTCCTTTTTTATTCGATCTGTTCTTGCTAAATATATCAACTATTACATTTTTCGTTGAGAACTCATCTTTTTCCGTTGAAAATTCAACTGCTTTTTGGAAAGTTGAACTACTTTATTGAATAATAAAAAACAGTATTTAATTTTCAATTAATGAAAAAAATGCAAACCAAAAAAAGATGAATTTTTAACAAAATTAAATTTCAACCAAAGACGAATTTCCAACAAAATACATGAATTGCCGCAAATATTTCTATAAATAATACATGTTTGATAATATTTGGTAAAATATAACAATATATATTTTCATAAACAAATTAGATGAACAATTTCCAAATATTTTGGTAGTTCAAGTACAACGAATTTTTTCCTTCCATTCAAATAGCTTGAGATTAAGTTGAAAGTCTAAGTTAGTCACAAACATCAATAAAAATGTATTAATACATATTTTTAGAAACAATTGATCATAGTTAAGTATTAATTATAAAATATTCCAGGAATTTTCACTGAGTGAATCTTAGCATGCAGTGTTATTATTCATTCTCAAGCTATTTTGATTTAGAAACCGATTTTTTTCTACGTTTAACTGCCCAAAATTTTTAATTTGTTTATCTAAACTGTTTATAAACATTTAAATTCTTATATTTCACCAAATATCATCAAAGGTATATTACTTTTAGTAAGATTTGCATCAATTCAGAAAATTAAGGGAAGTTGAACCTTGAAAATGCGTCAAATTAAAATTTATTGCTACAAACACTATTTAGAACAATGGTTATTCTTAACTTTTCCATTATTGTGTGATTAAATGTAATTATTACATTAATATGTACATTGAATCAGCCTAACTGTACAATATTCTAAAATTCAAAGTCATAAAGATTAATGAATTTTAAGTTTAAAACGTTGAAAAAATGAATAATATGTGAGATACTAACGTGTAAATTTTATCAATTTCAAATTCTGTGACCTAGACGAATTATTGTAAATTGATATATCAAAAATTGCAGTCAAATCTCAATTTTGAAACGTTAAAAATGGTAAAATTTGCAAAGTTTTCAATATCCAGTTTAAAACTCTTAAAACAGAATGAATTTAAATTCTAAGCCTTCCAAAATAGAGTAATATATAGGCAATCTACACTGAGAAACCCTTGTTTGTATTTCTTGTTAAAAATCACACTAGATTTTACTATCTGAACTTTGCAATGAGGGGCAAAAAGCAAATTTTAATAATATTTACTAACCTCAATAGTAACTCGTAGCTACTTAAAGAATTATAAAATATATTGGAATAAAAGTTAAAACTATTGCATTTATTGTAAAAGACATTTGAAGTATTTATTAACCTCTGTAGTAAAACTGCAAGTCTGCACTACTGCCATTTACTAATTTTGATAGGAGAAAATAGTAAATTTGTTGGATTAATATCTGTAGAAGATAACAGTATTTACAAAGTACTGTAGTAAAATGATGCGCAGGGACCGTGCGCACCGAATTACTAACTGGTTAGCAAAATATGCTACAGTGAAAATAGTAAAAAATATAAACACGTGTTGCTAACTTTCACACAAGCCTACCTACACACATATTCTACATTTAACGTATAATTCACATTTATTTAAATTAAGAATTGACAACATTAGAAATTACATATATGTATATATTCTTAAAAGATAGTTTTATATTATAAAGCTGAAACAGAAAAATCGGGTTAGAAGAAAACGAAGCTGGCGGGAATCGAACACGCGTCTCCGGGACAGCAGTCGGGCGATGATCCATCTACCTATAAGACATTTTGAGACTCAGAATGAAAACTTCTATATGACCTAAATGATAGAAAGTTTATTGGTTCTAATTTATTTAATCCTTAATTGATTAATATTGATGATATTTTTATAATTTTAAACAACAAAATTTTTAATGTAATTAAAATAAGTA
>CAKNYM010038787.1:0-25910 GCA_932195095.1 Andricus curvator | reverse complement strand
TTTTCTTATCTAACTTTTCTTTCAATGAGTGAAGAATACTTTTCTTTTTATAATCTTGTTGCAAATATTTTCTAAGTTTCTTACATGGAAGACATTTTATGCTTTGAGGACCACACTTGTGCTGAATCTTCATGGGCACGTAACCAACGCAATGTTTAGACCTGAAAAGAGGCATTTGAGGAAAACATGAAATTCCCTTTCACTGATTTTTATAAGTAACACATTATCAAATTTACCTCCTTCCTTTACCAGCCTCTTCGCATGGAATAATATTTCCAACTTCTTTCAACACATTCACCATAGCGTGGGAATTTCTAATCTTTTTGCATGACTGCAGTGAAACCTTTTTTGACTGAAGAAAAATCTGGAATGAATAAGAACATATGAATAAAATTTATATATCAAAGAATACAAAATATTAGGGCAGTCCATATAAACGATATAAACGTGCATTAACTTCCAAATTACTTGACAACACAACGTGTTTTTCACTTTCAAATTTATAGTTTCTATATATCCACATTATTTTCACCCCATTATTATGCACATAAGCAATCCATTGTGAACTTTGTTTCTCAATGTTTTTATAATTGTTAAGAATGGACAGATATTCTGCTGAGAACTCTTTACGATCCACATTTTCACTGTTATTAAATTCTTCATAACCAGCTGAAAACTCTTCACAATCTCCATCTTCACCACTATTGAATCCTTCCGAACCAGTTTCAACACGAATTTCACTTTCTTGAGTTTTGGTTGTTTTTTTTCACCACCTCGATTCTCCTCATGGCGACGAACAAATTGCTGTGCATCTAATTCTGCAAAACATGCTTGACGTCTAATTGCAATACCTATATCCAAATCTGGCGCAGGCACTCTTGGAAAATGCGTGGGAATGGCTCGTGGTTTCAGATATGATTTGCGGAAACGGTTTCCTCGGATGAATAAGTGAGAGTCGAAATGAAATTCACAGACTTTATCGCCTTTTTTCAAAAATTGAGGCGCTTCAGCTAGTGCATTAATCGAATCTTGCCACGTATTTAATCTTTCTTGCTAGAAATAAAAGAATGACATTACAAAACCAACAAACAAAAAATAAATTTGAAACTTATATGCCGCAAATTTTTACAAATTTCAATACCACAAATTTAAAAAAATTGTAATCTTTCATCTTTACCAATTTTAACTGTGTATTTTAAATATTTAATATTTTTTCAATTAATTTGATTATGATTTGTGTAGATGAATGACAGGGTCGATGGGGGTAAGTGTGGTAATGAGGTTCGTCTGATAAAAAGAAAATTGGAAATCAAAAACAAATTAGTTATTAAAATTTTTTATTAAAACATAACAATCATATTCCTCATTATTTCTAGGGAAAGTATTTTATAAACAAAGCTTGACTAAGCAGACCTGGAAGAGACTGCGTTTTAAGAACTAAAATAGTTTGAACAAGCAATCAAGAAATTTGTATGTGTTCAAAATTATATCATTTTCAAACAAATTTAACTTAAAAACAGTACAATTTAGTGTATGTATGTATGTATGTATTTATTCTCTCCCTTTTACGGGTTTGAGGGCCTCCGCTCCCTTCACAGTACGTTACAAAACCACTTATACTACCTTAATAATACTTACTACCTAAATAATAATATTCTACTTATATTAACTTATTTACTATCGCTTTGTCTTAACCTAATTATTTTCGAGATTTGCTGACTATTGAGTTTCCTGGGCTTCCGTTTCCTCTTACCATTTCCGTTAACATGATTTTTCAAGCCTTATTTACATTAGTTTCCTTGACTAGGAGTACGCGCTTGGCCTTTCCCTACTACATGCCCTTTACTTTCTCTCATTTCTGCCAGTCTCATCATCCAGCTTGCCCCTTGTCCACTTCCATCCAAGATCCACCTTATCCTGTCATCCACACTCTCCCCACCTGTTTCATCCCCCGTACATCTCTCTAAAACATGCCCCCATGATTCTATCTCGTAATTACAGACTCTACATCTTCTTTTCTCTTCATCCATCCAGTACCTACACTCTCTCATTCCTTCTCCCATCCTAAATCGTATAACGTGGTTCCATTTACTCTCCTTTTTAATCTTTCTTAAATATTCTGGTTCTCCTTCAGCCTTCACTACCTTATAACACCTGTTATACTTAGATTCCACGATTTTTTTCCATCTTTCCTCCCCCTCCTTAATTATCAGTTCATTCTCTAACTCTTGCCATACTCTGACATCTGCTCTTATATCGCATTCCCTCCTCCTATGTTGTCTCTCTTCCTCCCACCTTGATCCTTCTGTGTTACCCCTAGTCTCTTTGTTTACTACTTCCCTTAGACAAGCTTGTGCTATCCTGCTTCCCTCCCCCCTCTTTAGTTTCTCCTCAAAGTTCCATGCTCTCTTCATTTGTCTAATAACCATTTTACTTTTACTTAATTCCTCCCTCAACATGTATCCTGGGCAGCTCCAGCTCACTCCCATTACCCATCTCAAGAATCTCTCCTGCATACTTTCCACCCTCTTGTGCTCCTTCCATCCCCAGATCTCCACTCCGTAACTTAGGACTGACCATACCAACGCATCAAACATCCACAGTCTCATTTTCCAATCATCTTTAAACCTTCTCTTCCCTATACCCCACACCTGCCCCATTACTTTAGTCGCACATTCTATCCTTCTCCTCACCTGCAGTTCAACCCCTCCTTTCGACTCAAACCAGAAGCCTAGGTAACTAAATTCCTCGACCTGTTCCACTTTCTCCCCGTACATCTTCCATTCATATTCTACCTTTGTCCTTCTCTTCCTAAACATCATCACCTTCGTCTTATTTACATTTACCGTTAAGTCTTTAATTCTCACATACTCCTCGAACACTCTCATTATGAGACTCATCCCTCTCTCGTCATCCGCTAATAAGACTATATCGTCTGCATACGCTAAGGAATATACCTTGCTATTTCCCAAAGCCGTTCCCCCTTTTCCTTTCTTCTCCAGTTTCTCCTCTAGATCTGCCAACAAGAGACTGAATAGCACAAGAGCTATCAATGAATCACCTAATGTTAATTATTACGCATTAATCTAATACCTAATTTGATACGTATTGTGACGTCGACTCTATTTATTTATTTTATTTAGTTTATAAATTAGATTATAAGATTAATCAAGTATTCTGCCGATCAGTGCTTGCACAAATTTGTAATGACCCTGTATTATCCTGTTCCTTAGAGGGCTATTTAGCCCTAGGGACTTTTCTTGAATAAATACAAATACAAATAGTAGTGGGCTCAATGGGCACCCTTGCCTGAGCCCCCTTCCACTCCAAAAAATCTCCCCTTTTTGTTTCCCAATCCTCACCCTTATCTTAGTCTCTTCGAATATCTCCTTTATCCTCTCGACCAACTCTTCGTCCACCCCCTTCTCTTTCATCACCTGCCGTAACACCTTCCTGTTTACCGAGTCAAATGCCGCTTTGAAGTCTACAAATAAGGCCACTAATTTCCCTTTCTTCCTCCCTAAACTCCTATTCACAAGATAATTCAGTACGTAGATGTTGTCTACTGTTCCCATCCCTTTCCTGAAGCCCGTCTGATTGTGTGGAATAATCCCTTTCTCATCCACCTCCGTTTCTAATCTCTTTCTGAGAATCTCCGTATATATTTTGTAGCCCACCGACATAAGTGTGATTCCCCTATACTCCTCCACCTTCTTGCCCTCTCCTTTCTTAATTATCGGCACCACTAACCCTGTCCTCCATTCCTTAGGCCATCCCTCTCCTCTCCAAACCTTTTTGCATACCTCCCACAATTCCTTTCTCACCCCTTCTCCTCCAAAACTCAAAGCCTCGTTCTCAATATCGTCCTCACCTGTTGCCTTGTTTCTTTTGAGCCTCCCTATCGCTCTATTAAATTCCTCCCTACTTATCCCATTATTGCTATCATCTTCCCCTTCTATTACTTTCCTTTTTTCCCCCAACACCTTATTTTCCACTCCTCCCAACAGTCGCTTAAAGTACTGGGTCCACTCATCCATCTCGATTTCCTCATTGATGCCCTTCCTTCCTCCTCTTTCCCTATTGATCACATCCCATTCCCTCCCTTCCCTGATTGATTTTTCCACCTCTTCCATATACCTACTTTTCTCCAACTGCCTTTTATCACTTAACAATCTTTCATGTTCTCTCTTTCTCCTATTATATTCCTGTTTCCCTATCTCCCCTTTTCTCCACTTTTTTACATTTTCCATCATTCTATCTTTACTCTCCTTACATTCTGCGTCCCACCATCCCCTCTTTATTCCCTCCTCTTCCCTTGGCCTTACCTCTTCTTTTATCCTCTCGGTTAGTTCTTTTATCTTTTCAAGGCGCGTGTCCACGTCTTCCCCTTCCATTCCTCTAATCTCCTCGTTCTCCATTCTTTCTTTAAATTCTCTCAATTTATCCTCTCCCCATCTACCCATTTTTACTTTCCTTTCGCCAGTTCTTACCCTTTTTTCGCTATGCCGCTTCCATCCTGAGCATTTCAATGTCGCTATTAGCGGGAAGTGTTCTGAGCCTATTTCATTACCTACTTCCATTTTATCCATTCTCTTCCTTATTCTTTCTTCTGCTAGAATGTAATCAATCACTGTCTCCCCTTTCCCTATAAAAGTCAATTCTCCTTCTTCATCTCCCCTTATATTTCCATTGCAGATAAACCACCCCTCCTCTCCTAATAAGTTCAAAAGAGTTTTACCCTCCCGATCTATCTCCCTGTGCTTAGAATTTCTTCGAAAAGTTTCGCTTTCTTCATCCCATATCTCCCCCCCTAACTCTCCTGTCCACGCGTTCAAGTCTCCTCCTATCAAGACCAACTCTTCATTCCTTCCCTCCATCCAGTCCCTTAATACTCTCCATCCTTCCTCTTCTCCTCTCCTTCTATACACACAAACGATCGCCACCTTCTCTTTTCCTACCTTTATTCTTCTCACCATCACGCCTTCCAGCTTTTCTTCTCGCTCTTCCACTCTTTCATTTCTCATCAGCTCCTTCTTAACCCCTGACACCATGCCTCCCATCGCTCTTCCCTTCTCATGTTCTTTTCTCGCTTCTTGCATTGTCCATACATAACCCTTCGGCAACTTTCGTTTCAAGCCCTTCCAATCCTTTTCATCCACCCACGTTTCACTCAGCATTACCACGTCCCATTTTCCAATAGCCTCCCAGAACCCCTCGTTCTTGTTTTTTAGCCCTGACACATTCCAGAAAGCCACACTCACTCCTCTCTTTTTGTCCTTCCCCCTCCTCCTTCCCGTGCTCAGTTTTTCTTCTTTGGTGGAAACCCCGCCCCGCCTCTCCTACTCTCATTACCTTCGTTTACCCTTCTCTCAAGTATCGATCCCTCTGCTCTCAGCTCTTCTCTCTCTTCGTCCCAGATCCACTTCATCCCATTCACCCACAACCTGTCTTTTCCCATCCAAACGTTACCCCCGTTCCTCCTCTCTATCCATGCTCTCCGTTCGATCATCCACTTCCTCTTTCTCTCTCTCCATGTCAGGTCCTCTTCAATTCTTTCATTCCTACCCTTTAGTACCCTTTTCCGTTCCATAATTTCTCTCTTCTCCTCCTCGCTTCCCACTTTCACTATGAGCACACCTGTTTTCCCTTCTGTCTTTCTCCCCAGTACCTTCACTGCCTCCACTCTCACCTGAGCCCCAATATCATTCATCAGCTTCTCCACTTCTTCCTTTCCCGAGTCGCTTTCTACTGTCATTCCTTTAATTACTATGTTTCGCTTTCTTTTCATTTTCTCTTCTCCTTCTAGTCTTACTTCTATTTCATTCAGCCGTATGCGCATTCTCTCATTTTCTTCCTGCAGTTTCTTATCATCCCCCTTGACTACGTCTCCTAATCCCACCTCTTCCTTCTTTTCACTCTCGCATTCTAGTTTCCTGACCCTCTCCTCAAGCAAACTCATTTCAGCTCTCCTTTCTTTCTCACTCTCTATCTGTTTACTCTCTATACTATCCAGTTTCCTAAACACCTCCTCTTTCTCGGCCTTCCACAGAGCATCCCACTCCTCCCATTTCTTTCTCATTTTTTTCACTTCTTCCCTGACTTCTTCCCTATGCGTCCTCGCTCTGTCAAAACCTTTGCAGGTTTCCTCTCTGAGGCCTCTGATGAGTTTCTCGAGGCCTTCTAAACTACTCCCCCCTGACCTCCTTTCAGGTGGTGTTCTCTGCCTGATCTTCTTGAGCGCTTTCTCATTTTCCCCTTCCTCATCTGACTGGTCTCTAACCCTTTTATTATCCTCCGACTGCTCCCCTTCGCTACTCGTGGTCGCTGGTTGTCGCCACTTATCAAAAAAGCCCTTCGCGTTCGTACTGTTTAGACTGTGCGCTCTTTGTAGTCTTTGCAGGTTCGTCGGTCTGCCTCGTTTGCTTGCTACCGTCTCTTCCCCCCCACCCTTATCGAGCTTTACGAATACCTCTGCCTCAACACTACTCTCATTGCTGACAATACTACCTTCGATGTTCGCGCTCGCCTCATTCTCTTGCCTACATTCGCTGCTAATTCTCGACCCTCTCTCTGTATCCGTCTCCTGCTGCCCTCTCTCTGTCCTTTCTGGACTTCGTGCAACCAGCATTCTGCCGCGTATTCTTTCCTACGTCACGCTTTCTTTTCCCTCGCTTTCAATCCCCCATGCAAATCGTCCAATCTAGATCTGAAGCCACGACTCTAAAAAATCACTGAAAATCTCTTACACTATAACTCACCACTCTTAAAAAACTGTCTCTTCTCATTCATCCAACCCTCATGCTCACCTGTCCCTCACCCCGCGTTAAAACACACCACTTTTCACAACCGTTCCTAACCTCAAAATCCTTCTCTTCCACTTTTGACAATTATATATCATTCACCACCCTTCTACCAACCCCTTCACTCTCACTTATTCCTTAGCCCTTAAACACTCTACTCACCGCCCTTTCTCCTCTCACACTCCCTCTTTCCCTTCACCAAAGCCAAAAAGTTAGCACCACAAAAATCACCAACAATAGCGATCGGTACCGGAAACGGAAGCCAGTACAATTTAGTGATTGTACGTTGTTTCTTGAAAAATCTAATTTGAAAAATGTCATTTACAAATTAAAAAAATGAAACAATTACAATTTTAAAGTTTAGATTCGAGGTTTATTTTATTT
Organism: Andricus curvator; assembly: GCA_932195095.1. NCBI lineage: Eukaryota > Metazoa > Arthropoda > Insecta > Hymenoptera > Cynipidae > Andricus > Andricus curvator. Next base: position 18,726 of record CAKNYM010038787.1, on the reverse strand, counting down.
TTAATAATTCAATTTTATCTAGTTTATTTTTCAATATTTGATTTATAATTTCTTATTTTAAATAAACAGTCAAATATTGTTAAATATTGAAACACAAATTTTTCAATTAAAAACTTTCAAACTGAATGCTCAAAAAATTACGTATTTTAGAATGAAATAATATTTGAATAGAATTTGAAATTGAATAAAAGCATTTTATTATGAATATATTAATTAAAATGTTTTTGAAAATTGAAAAAAGATTGAAAAAATGGTTATTTCCGAATTTATTGATATGTAAGATTTCAATTTCAGTTAACGTTTACCGAAGATGTTTACACATAAATCTGTCTTGGGTCGTAGTTTAGGACGCACGTGATGTTTTTTTATTTGAAACTTAGCTTTATTAGTTTATTTTGTTAGTATGTATTTCGTTGAAAATTCGTATTTTTGGTAGAATATTAATCTTCCTTTTATATAGTGCATAAGTGCATTAAAAGTACATAAGAATTATATCTTTTATTATTTGTAGGGAAAAGTTGGCTGCAATTAGTTACTACTTTAATCAATTATTTTTGAAGAAACTGAGATATTTCTAGAAAACTGAAATGCGTAATTGGGTCAACTGGTCATTTTTTGAATGAAAATGTAAGCAGGATTTTACTGTTTTTTTTACACGTATCACATCCCCGTACTGACAGAAAATCTGAAATCGTCGACACACTACAAAAATTTATATATATATATTTTTTTTCGCTTCGCAAAACAATATATATTCATTTCTGGACTTGGACTTGCAGAAAAGACTTTTGTTTTAAATAATATACTTACGTTGCAAACAGAAAACTGTGCGACACCGGGTCCGCCTTCCCGCCACCCTTGTACCTCACATTCTTCATTTGTTATCTTACATCCTCGTATAACACACATTATCTAAAAAATTATTATAACGAATATTATTACTGTTAACGTGCATTATTATTAACTTTGACACATTCAAGTAAAATGTACAAAAAATTACATTCTGCACCACCTAACCTATAAATTACTTTTGTTCCCCTTAAAAAAAAACACTTTTGGAAAGTGTACATGCAAGCTAACTCCAAACAAAATTATGCACGAAATACTTACGACTTTGACATATATATTTATATTTTCCAAAATGATCCACAACGATAAAATAGTACAGATCACGGCACGTAAACAAAATTTTCTTTGCCTCGGGTTTGACTAACCACCATGACACTCGGCACTCTCGATATCTCCGCTATCGCAGATATTTCACTCACACATTAGGAAAGCCCCCCCCATCTATTCCGAAAAAGTTGCCATGCTTTACCGCCGCAAATGCATTAGCGTGGTTTCTCCTTACTATTACTTCGTGATTTATACATATACATTTTGGGTCTAACCTCTATAATGTAATTTCTTTTTCGTAAGGGTTCAGCTGATAAAGATCTGTTTTTTTTTTATAAAAGCTTTGTTCACATATTATCTCCCTTTTCTGGAACTTATTTATCGTTTAATTATGTTCCTTTCCAACATTTTTGCAAAAATATTTATAATTATAATTCCGAAACGATGTATATTTTGAGGTTAAGCTGTCATTGCACGTTGCGTTTCCAAACATCACTTTGTTACAAGCATGTGATTACAATGGCGGGATAATGTTAGCTGCTTCGCTTGTAATTTGTTACTACTTTGAGTGGGAAATATATTGTCACTGGGTGACCAGCATGGAAGTCACCAGTGACTGGTTTTTTAAATCTTGTTACAATTATGTGACTATTCGGACTAGTAACTGTGTTAGCTGGGAGGGCTGTGTGAGAGTGAGAGGAAGCTAGTTTTTCCTAGAGATCCTCGAGGTAGAGTTGAGAAACGAACTCCCACTCTTTTGATTGGCTGCGATTAAACCGGAACCAGAAGTGCTGAAAAGCGCGCGATCTTCAAATCAAATTTTACAATAGGTTTACAATTTTAAAGAAGAAATTGAGAAAGAAGACAACATGAAATATAAACATATAAAAAATGTATGAAATCTATGAAAATAGTATAGAGAATAGAGAGTATAGAGAAAATATGTAATAATTAAGGCTGCTGAACTAGCTTCCTAACCTAAAAATTCTGTCATTTCATTCTACTCAACAGAAATTAGATTTAGATATTTTTTTGCATCCTAGCCCAATGCTAAAAAATATCTGAATCTAATTTTTATTCAGTTCAATAAAAAGACAGAATTTTTAGGTTAGGCATGTGGTCTACTGCCTTAAAACCAGTTTATGAAAATTCGAAATTTTCAACGCATTCTTATCTAATCCAACAATTAAACAAAAGGTTTTAAGAAAAAGGTACACTCATTGCGTAGAGGTAAATAAACAATTATTTAAAATGTAATGTTTTTTATTTCAACGAATATATGAAAAACTACAATGAGATAAATAATGTACATTACAATTAAAAGATTATTGAAAAGTGGTGTGCATAGCCACACTTTTACTATCCCACCTTACTTCCTTTTGCTTACCTTTAGCTCGATTACAAATTCGTATTCGGAACATAAGAAATCTACGCAAGATTTTCTCCTTCATATTATGGCAAAGCAAAATATGATCAGCTGGAACTTTCACAAAGGAAGCCATTAAAAAGTCAAATACATTTAAATTTTTCTCTCGATTTATAAGTGGAATACTAGATCTGTAAATCTGCTCTAATTTTAAGAAAAGTTTAAAAGTATTTTCGTTTACGAAAAAAAGAGTATTTTCTTTGTAGCGTCTGTAAGCTGTGTATGTAGAAAAAGGTAATTGGATATACTCTCTAGAACCAACGGACGCGATACAAGATTCACAAATTTTTGTTTTGCTTTGTGTTATAATACTGTGGATCAGATATCCAGCTGCTTGATACAATGCATTTTTTTCTACATTGTTCATCAGACACTCAGACATGCACGGTGTTTGTTCATCAGTATGTTTTGTACAAAAATCAAGAATACTCGGAAAACGTGCACGAAAACGTTAAGAATGGAATATTTTCCAATTAGAATTTTCGAAAATAGTTCACTTAAAATTCAGACGTATGAAAATTGTATTATTTCTAGTTAAAAGCATCCAAAATTAAATAATTTGAAAGTGAAAACTTTTGAATTTTAATATATTTAAATTCGTAATGATTGCTATTTGACAATTTGAAATTAAAAACTAAATTGAGAATTTCAAAGTAAAAGCTTCTGAAATTCTAGAAATCTAAATTTTTATTAAATTAAAAAAATTATGATTTAATATAAAAATTGATTAGACAAATTTTTCTAAAATCAAAAAATAAATTCATCTTTATTTTCACCGTTCAAATAGAAAAATTTTCAATTCTCAACTTTTAAAATTAGAATTCTAAAATTAAAACCATTACAAATTAAAGAATTTATTCAATGGTTCAATAAAAAAATTGTTTTTTTTTTTTTAAACTGAGTTAGGCATGTTGAACTTTTTGGAACATTTTTCAAATAAAAAACTTCAATATTCAATGCCTGGTTCTAAAATCTGTTCATTTTTAAGTCTTGAATTTGAGAAATTGTCTTTATTTTTTATTGTTTTAAATTTATTTTTGAGGTATTCAATTCAAAATTGTTTAAATACAAATCCTTTAAACTGAAAAATGTGCAACTATCAAGCCTTTCATTTTGATACTCTACGATTTCGAAGAATTTAAGAAACAAGAAAGTTTTGTGCATTTAAAGTTGAAACCAAATTATTTAGCATATTTAAATCTGAAATTATTAAATTTCAAACTGACTAAAATTGAATTAGTTGAATTTCAAAAAGTATAATTGACCATTTGAAAATTGGTTATTCTTAACGTGATATATAAAAAAGTTTTAATATAAAAATTCTTCGCGACTAAATTCTTTTTAGTCTTAAATGAAGTTTTGATTTGTTTAAGTTTCAAGTTTATGGAGTATACATTTTTTATTTTTTGATATTTCCCATTTAAAATTACTTTTTATTTTGAACGTTTTAGTTTTAGAAAAATTCAATTTTAAAGGTTTACAATTGACAATTTTTCCATTTTGAACGATGAAAGTCAAGTGGAAGTTTTTTTTTGATTTTAGAAAAGTTCGTCTAATCAATTTTTACGTTGGATCATAATTTTTTTAATTTAATAAAAAATTAGCTTTCTATAATTTTGGAAGCTTTTACTTTGAAATATTCAATTTAGTTTTCAATTTCAACTACTTCCAAATGAAATTGTCTAAATTCAAACATTTTACTTTGAAGGTTTTTAATTTTGAAAGCTTCTGTTTAAAATGTTTTTCAATTTAAGATCATCCAATTTTAAACGCTTTTACTCAGAAACGATACTACTTCAATTCCTTTTCATTCCATCCGAAAAATTGTCCTTTCACAACATTTTACCTGTCTAAAATATTTTAATTGAAACGTTTTCAATTCAAAATCATTTCATACATTTTTCTTAAATTTCTAACGTTTCCAATTCGAAATTATCAAGGACAAATTATGATCTAAACGAGGTTCTTTGCTTGTGACTCTAATCCGCTCACTATTCATAAAATAAGGTCAAGTAAGTACAGCCTGTAGCATTATAAATAAATGACAATGTTAGTTAACTGTCTCTTTTACCTTATTTTCAACATCCACGAATTCACTATCGTTAAAAGGGATGGACGACGTGCCTAATCCTACGTCATTTGAGTCATTATTCGATGAAGCTTCACTTTTCAGCGTGACGGAATCCTATAATTAAATATCATTCATTTTTAATATTTTATTTATTATTTATTATTGTAAAAAAATGATGTACATGAGTCGCAATTATTTTTACCTTGTTACCAGCTTCCACGCTACAAACAACACCATCTATAGATAAACTCCCTGATTTTGTATTATCTGGATTGTCATTCAATGATTGATTTACAACCACTATAAAATTCTATAATTTAAAACAAAATGGTTAATGTATTTATTTTTTAGAACATTTTTATTTATTTATTTTCAGAACGATTTTGAATGGAAAGCATACTTTGTACATTAAAAACTAATATTTTTGGATGAAATAAGTTGAAAATCATAATATAAGTCAGTTTCTTTTACCTTATTGCTATCAGCTTCTAAAATATAATCAAAAGTGCTATCAGCTTCTAAATTATAATCAAAAGTGCTATCAGCTTCTAAAGTATAATCAAAAGTGCTATCAGCTTCTAAATTATAATCAAAAGTGCTATTTGCTTGTTATTTTTAAGTAGCATAAGGGCACGTTTTCGCTGGGGATTTTGCACGTGATGTCAAACAATTTTTTCATATCGAGTTATAATGTAAAATCGAAGGAAAATAATTTCAATAAAAGGCGAAGGCAAATTTAGAAGTTGAAATCAAAGGCAAAGACAAAATAATTTGGAGCCTTGTGAGTCACAAGCAAGCCTCCTGCTCTCATTTTCATGTGCTTTAATATTAATCTTTGAAAAGAAAAATCCCACATGAGCTAAATTTGTTCAATTCAAAATTAAGATTCAAATTCTTCAATGCTAATAGAATATTTATAATGTTCACACCATTCTTATCCTTCTAACGAAACTTTTTCCATGCACTTTTTTCATTCTTCTGGGTGCATTCGGGAATATCGTGGGTACTGCTCCGGGTCGAAGTACTTTTTTGTTATCATTACCTTTCACTCCCCACATTTCATGAGAAAAATGTTCCTGCAAAATAGTGCATATTGGAATTGTTCTTCAAATTATTTTTTTTTACAATAAAAAGATACTTACCTCACCAACACGAACCCCGGACCTGGGTCCCAACCTTCATCTCGATCATTATTTTCAATGATGTTTCTTACCCATCTTTGTCGAATTTCATTATTCTTTGGAATACATTTTAAAACAAAACCTTTGGAGGCAGAATTATGACAGTATAAAATGCCGTATCCAGACATTTTTGTCTCTTTTTTCAAGAAGATTCATCAGGGTGTTGACATCTAACCCAACTAATTTTCCTAACCTATATATCCATCATTCCATCTACCTTTCAATAGGCATAGTGGACGTGGGCGCATATCAAACTTCTGGCGCGCGTTGTGAGGACTTCTGGTTCCGGACTAATCGCGATGCGCAGTTACAAGTCCGTGTGAGCCTGTGTGAGTTCGTTTCTCAACTCTACCTCGAGGATCTCTAGTTTTTCCAACAGCGGTGTAAATAAGCCTTAATAGCGTCCTAAGATTCGACTGTGACTGACAGGTGGCGCTGATTGTTTATGAGGCCTGAATAAAAAAAAACGTAAAAATTTAACTTTCTTTAAATGAAAACTATTTGATGAAGGTTTCTTTTACGAGAGATTAATCTAGAAAGTTATACATATATATATATATTTTTTAAGCAATACTTGCCGCCAAAAAAGGCGAAATAGTACAGTTTCGGTAAATTTTGGACGAAACTTCGCTTCGATGTATAGCGGGAAGTTATTCAGATCGAAGTTTTATATCAAGTAATGATATTATTATTTAATCTTATTATTAAGGTTAAATATTATGTTACCGTTGTAACATCATTATTAATTAATAATAAATTAAATTTTTAATTAAAAAAAAGTTGATATAAATTAAAAAACAAAAATACAAGAATTGAATCTAAAACTATATATGGACTATAGAACTACAGAATTTTAATAATAATTCCTTTTTAATCGATATATAATTTCTTACATAATTGAAGGGTCGGGGAACAAAAGGGCCTCCCTGCCGATGAAACAGCACTGAAAAAGCACTGGCGAACGGCACTGGGCCGCCAGTGCTTTTTCAGTGACTGTTTCTGCTGATTTCGGCACCTAAACCGCACTGAGGGTGATGCGACGGTCGTATAATGGTTCTATTGTATTCGTCACGTACCGGACAGGCAGAGTGGTTTACAGCAGTTGGCCGCTACCAACCCGAATCCCTTTTTAAAATTTTCTTCAAATTATTAACACTTTTTTTTAATTTATGAATTTTCTCATTATATATATTTTATACTTATAAATTATATACTAATATACTATTCTGAAGTTGAATTCGAAAATGTTGTCTGTTTTGACGTATCTCATTCCATTTACGAGATACATTATGTTCATTCGAATTTTAAACTTTTCAAAAAAAAAGTTAGATATCTGAAATCATCGAAACCCGTAAATTCTGAATTTCTAACTTTCGCAAAGGTAATTTCAAAATTTCACAAATTTTAATTTTCCTTTTTTAATCCCTTTCAGCTGGTCTACTTGGTAGCCTATTCGCAGGTATAAAGGGAACTTCTGCAGGCATTTAAAACTGTAATCTGAGTAGCTTTAAACGAGCAGCACTGAAACGGCACTGGGCAGTGCTTTTTGAGTGCTTTTTCAGTGCTGTTCCATCGGCAGGGCTAACCAACAAATTTTTCGAAATTGACTTTTACACATTTTTCAACTCCTAAAACAAACGCCGTTTCAAGGGTGTAAACTAAAAATTAAAAAAAATTTGTTTTCATATTTTAAAAATTCATCAAAGTCAGTCAAGGTCCTAACCCAAGGGGTGCCGAGCGAACAAAAGGGCCTAACCCCGCATTGCACCTTATGGAAAAACGATTTTTTCATTCGGTTTGTCTAGGTTTATTGCCACTATATAAGTATGTGGTGCCATTTAGCGTGACTAGGATGTGTCAAAGGCTTTGGAGGAACTAATCGCGGTCGATATTATCGATTTTACATCATATGTTGAAAGTGTTGATCGACAAGGAGAGCAAGATAAGTAAACAATGTTTGTCTTTTTGTTTCTAATTTTTTTGTAGTGATAGAAATTCAAAAAATTTCAAACGGGCGTTTGTTGAGTAAAGTCTCACGGTCATTTCGATATTTTTTCTGGGTGAGAAATTGGTGCAGTATGCCGCGGAAGCAAGCCGAGCGTCGCGAGATGCGGCGTCAGGGCTTCGAGTACGTGGCGGCAAAGGGAAAACTCGTACGTGCGAAAAATCCTCCCGTTGTCGATGTCAGTAAAAAAAATCTTAATCGGACAATTTTAACGATGATGAGTCTTTACGAAAAATCTGATGATTAAAGAATAGTTTTGGGATCAATTTCTCTTAATCAATATCAATATTTTTTACATAAATCACGATACAATTTTCAAATGTTCATATTTTTGGTCAAAAATTTTACTTTGAAAAGGTGTACTTCAAGAAAAAAAACAGCATTCCAGTGAAAATCCTGCAAAACGAGCTCGAGTGGAAATTTTGCTCTAAATGACTAAACTTCCACTTTGTTTAGAGTAATATTTCACGCTTAAAAATAAGTGCAATCCACTCATGTTTGAAAGTGAAATATTACTCTGGGATGAGTGGATTTTCAATCGTGTGCGAAACTATTAATCTTGCCAACGTTTCGTGAACATTGCAGTTCACTTCTGCAGGGCTGACCTGAAGAAGTGAACTGCAATGTTCACGAAACATCGGCAAAATTCATACTTTCGCACACGACTGAAACCGGAAAAAGCTTTAAATTTGAAATTTATTATAATGCATCATCGCGAAAGCATTAAATCTATTATTGATGAAAAGTCTTTGAAAATCAAAAAGATTGCCTTAAATATTTCAGATTTTTTTGACATCTTTAGAAATCAATTGAAATGTTATTTCTCAAAATAAGAAGTCATTAAAATTTTTCCCAGGAGTCTTAAGAAAAATTTTTATTTTTTTAGAACATTTGAAAATTGTTCAAAAGCTTTTTTTTATTCTTAAAATTTTACATTTCATTCATAATACTTGATCGGTTAATCGTACCGAAAATTCCGTGATACTAGTAACTATACATAGTGTGATCTGTAAATGTGAGGTATTTTTTTCGAGCCCTGGCGCTATACTTGGCCAATTAGTTTTACGAAAAATTCTGTAATACTAACCAGTGCCAAAATATAAACTAAAATCTGCGTCAACCAGCGTTAATTGCTATTTAAGTAGGAGCAGTCGATTAATTGCTCTATAAGAGTTTAAAATTTTTTATGATATGGCCAAATTACAACTATAGTACTTAAATTTTCTGTAAATCTATGCACGGCCTGAAAAACACTTTTAATTTTCAACTTATGGAGGAAAATAACATACTCATTTTAATGTTAATCTTTGAATTGCAAGTTACATATCGTTAGAATCGCCAAGAAACGTAGATTTCGAATATAATATTTGTGATTTGCTAATTGCAAAATTGAAAAAATTGTATGTTTCGTATTTTATTCCTCAATAGTACAAAGGACCCCCTGCTGGCAAGGGACATCGCCAAATTAACAGACTACTGGGTCATAAAATGAGAAATGGGTGTGAAGCATAAACTATAGGCTTATATTTGAATTTGTAAATCGATCATAAATTGGGCCTGAAGGTCCTCACTGTGAAAACAATACTAGAGTCTGGACTCTATAATTGAGTGTCCGGATGCAATAAGGGGGCACATAACATTTTCTCGTGCGAAGACAAAGTCCCCTGGAGGCTTTCAACACAATTTTCGAATTTTGATTTTTAAAGGACATATCTGGACGTGAAATTTTAATTCGCATCTTTTTTCCTCTAGATAAAAAGTTGTAGCTTTTTTAGTTTACAAATTAAAGCCGAAAAACTGACTTTAAAAAAAAAAATCAATTTTAATCCGTTTTTCACTTCAACTCGCGCTCCGTTCGTCAGTTTTGGGAATTTTTCAATAAAATTGTCAGAGAATGCGCTTTAGGGTATCGATCGACTGTTAGAGTAAGAGGAATTCAAAAAAAATTGTGTTTAATTGTTATTAATTTTTTTCTGACGCTCAGCGTGAATCAGACTTTTGTAACTTCCAGCGTTTCGTTTATCGAGGGAATTTTGAACAAGGAAAGACTTCTCGCGACAAAAATGCGGAGAAAACTGTGATAAAGTTTTTGGGAAAGTTTCAGATCAAAATATTCAATAGTTTAGGAGTAGTTATGATTTTAGTTTATGTCAGCGCTGGAGCTTTCGAGTGTACTATAGAACTCTGGGGCTTGCCGCCGTGACACGTTCTCGCGCTAGTGAGTTTTTGCTTACAATACGATATTAATGAAGTTTTTTAGTGAATAACAATTCAATGAAAGTAAGTTGATAAAACATTCATGAATTTGATTAATTTGTTAATGTATTTTTGCGGCTTATTTAGATTTAACCGTAGGATACATACTCTAATTGTACACCTAATGTTTATACTTCCATTCGGTTTAACTTTGAAGCGACCTTGAACATTCGCTTTGTAAACAAACCTATGCACACGCTAAATTAACATAGATGATTTAGTCCTTAACTCTTCTTTTCGAGGTAGAAAACGAAACAGAGACGAAAGTAAATGGGAGCGAAATGTAACAAAAACTTGCAAAAACAAGGTAAAAATTTGAATAATTTTTCTATTTAAACTAGGAATTACTACTGTTATATCAACTCCCAATAAATGAAGTTAAAGAAAATTTCTACTTCGTTTACCTTGCATAGCAAAACTTTCTGTGGAATTATTCTAATTGAAACATTAATAGAGAACATAATAAATTAGTTTTTTGAAATTTATAAAATTAATTGAATAAATAATTTTTATTAGTAGAATTTTATAGAATTAAATTATACAATAGGAAAAAAGTAATATACAAACCTTATAATTTTCTAGCTGTTTTTGCGTCAAAATTTAAAAATATTCAAAATCAATCATTAGCGCAAGAATGTGTCACGGCGGCAAGCCCCAGAGTTCATAGTTCATTCTATCAAATTTTATCGACAGGAAAAGAAAATTCATTCAAATAAATATAAATAAATATTTCAATATTTTTGTAAGGTTGTATCATTTACCTATGCCCTAGGTACTTAAAAACAATTAGTTTAATGATTTAAAATTTGCAATATATTTTTCATTTCCATCTCCAAAAAGAAAACGCTTTTATCACAGTGAAGGTAACGGACCGCCACTTTTTCAACTGCGCATTTACTGAAAAGCGCGAGTCTATTTAAAATGATAAAATATGCACTTGTAATATTACATTATTAATAAATTATTTTTAAAAATTAGCTATTTCTTACATCCAATTGAATTAACTTTATAAAGTAAGAAACTTTCTAAAATATTTATATGTTCACGGAGAAACTTTCAGTTGTAAAATTTGATATTATAATATTTATTTTTACAATAAGACAATAGCAGGCCACGATATACCGTCACTATTTCAAGAATTACTATTGTGAATATTAAACTGTGAAGTTACTAAGTTTATTGGAATATAATAATAAATGATTAAATAATTGTACTTATACGAAAAGAAAGTTTCTATAATCCCTAGGAAAGACTGTGAAGTTTACAAAAGACAATAGTAAAGACATTCTTCCTATGTTCATTCTACGTATTTCTAATGTTTCTCAAAGAAAATAGGAAAACCTGCCATGGTTGAAAGAGCAAAATAAAAATAAATTCGCATTCACTGTTTTATAAACGTATATATTACAGTAGGGTCATCCACTATTTTTTTTTTATTTTTGCATATTAAAGTATATGCTCTAAAATCACTAATAATACCAGCATAGTGTAAAAAAAACTTTTTTTCGAATTTATATTTGAAAAAGAAAAATGTGTACACATTTAAAATTCCTATTTCTGTCGCGACCATTCCGCCATCTTGATGTGACGTAGCTAGCCGCTAAACGCTTGTAAATAAGTCAGGCGATTCACGCTTTTTTCATAAAAATGCAAAAAAATCAGCGCTACCCTTGGTGTTTTGTGCCTCAATGCAAGAACAGGTTTGTCAACAATTCAGGAAAATTATTTATATCTATACACAAAGGTGAGGAACGAAAAAAATGGTACAAAATTGTTCGTCATGACATGTGCCCTAATACCACATCTTTAACGTCAACAGTGTATTGTTGCGAAGATCATTTCAACGTAAGCAAATATTTTTATTTGAAATAGAAGTCTACCAAATATGCTTTGTTCATAACATAAAACCCGTACTCTACTGATATTCAACAGTGTTATATATATGGGATGCCGGGACGTATGTGCACTTTAACCTTAAAATCAAATTGTTTATTTGAGCAACAAGTATTATAAAATTATATATTTTTTAACTTTGGAATCATGCTGCTATTTTTAAAAAAGAGTGTCCGCTAAAGAGCGAATATATATTTAATTCTTATATTTTATAAAGTGAAAAATCAAAGTATTGAATTTTGAGGTTAAAGCTCGCTTTATGTCAACATCTATAGTCGATTATTTCGTTTCCTTTCTATTTCCTTTATTTAAACTAAAATAAATACGATATTATAATCTTCATCAAATAACTAACTTTAAATTCAATACAAAATACACCGGTTTGAATATTCAAACCGGTTTGAATACTTTTTCGCTTTCACTCCTCGAGTCTCAGCAACATTGAAACTGGAGCACTTCGCACAGAAATCACTTATCATACCTGTACTCACTTTTCGCAAATTATCCGAACTGGCTTTAACGTATCCAGGCATATTGATACTTCATAAAAATAAACCCTTTTTGCCAAAAAACGTTGATAATTAATTATTTCGATTGTGTTTATCAAACTGACCACGTATTTTCTTCGGTTTTGACGGCGCGTGACGTCACACCACGTGTTTCCAGCCGTGAGGGCGCCACATGGTTTCTTTTATAAATCGACATTTACGGTGGATATTTTATCACTTTTTAACAAATTATTATAAATCATTAAATGAACTAAATTAAGTTTTAATTTCACATTTTAATTCTTTGAGAGTCAAAGTTTATAAAAAACTCAACTTTGAGGCAAACAAAATTTTTGTGGATGACCCTGTTGCACCCATTATAAATTTTATAGATTGAACATACAATTAGAAATTCAATTTTTATTCTAAGCTGAAAGAAAAAAAATCATGTTAGAAGAAATCAGCGCTGGCGGAAATCGAACGCGGGTCTACGGGGCAGCAAGCAGAACGGAGATATTTTCCTGTGATAAAACGAATTATGAGATTTAGGAATTTTGTCATCCTCATAAACCTCGACGCCTATGACGTCATTCAACACTGAATTTCCTAATTTAAGTGGGAATTTTCGCAAAGCACTACATTCAAATGTTTTTACTCTCATTGCACCTTCCCATTTAAAAATGTCATTTTTCTCACCTATTTTGCAACTTATGTTATTTAAACTGCTTGTTATTGCAACTACGGTTTTCTTATTTAATTTGTGAATATCACTTTTTCTTAACTTCAATCTATTATCAAAAATATTAATCTTTCTAACTCTAAATGGCAATTATTAAGTTTGTAGTATATTTATAATTGATATAGAAAAAGTATTTCTTGGTATCGCTGTGGCAATAATACTATTTTCTCGGCTATATCCTAGATTGCCATCGAACTCTTATAAAGATCAATATTATAATGCCAAATTGTACAACCAATAGTTTCTGCGTGTACTACTATTGATAGTATTTATTGATTTAAAATAGAATCGCTCTTTTCGGTACATGGGAGCAGGAATTATTAAATTTTCTTAAAATTTATTGTATTTTTTTCTGAAACTATTTTGCATACCTACTTATTCTAATGTATACTTTAAAGAAATATTTTTAATTTAAAAAATAGTAAATACCGAGTTTGGATGCTTAACAGCAGGCTTTTCATCTTTCTTAGAGTTGCAAAAACATCAAAGAGTTTTATGGTGTTCGAACAGCAAGGCTAGGTGCCGTCCCATGTGGGCAGAAAACGTCGGCGTAAAGCAGAAACTCTTGAGAGTAATAGAGACAGACAGATCTATTTGTCACTTTCACTTTCACTCTCATGAGTTTCTGTTTTACGCCGACGTTTTATACTTATCGTTTCGAAACTATCAAATTCTCTCTGTCTACCTCATACAATAGAAAGAGAGATTTAGAAACCACCATTTTGAACTCGAATGCACTTCGTTGTCTATCTTCATGGTAGGAAGAGAGATCCGATCGAATTCAGCAGTGGGATGAACATATATTGGGATTTGAAATACAACAATACGCTAACTGGGGGCCAAATGTAGTACTAAAATAACGGGGTCGGATTTCAGGTTTTGCTACATAATCCATTTAAATTTTATAATAATAATTATTATTATATTAATATTTCGTTCAGTTTAAAGCAATATAATCAATAAGAAATTTAAGTAGCACCAGAAGACAAGTTTGGATTCGTGTATTTGTGTCTCATAAAGTTGAAAAAAAGCGTTTTTGCCTTCTTGTCTTCATTAGAGATATCATATCTTTAAAAAATAATGATTTTCTAACTGGATGCTACTATTTTCTTTTACTTTAATATAATAACACATGTGAGGAACAAATTAAAATAAGCAATTGTACCCAATTGCTATACAAATGATGAATTATTATCGTCGTTATTATTGAACACGTAACCTAAGATTACGTTATGTTCCGTATATCACTCATTTATATTATTTTAAGTAAAATCTCATTTTCTACTTAATTAAGGTATTTTTATGTGAAAAGTGTACTAAAACGCACTTACAAATAGAAAATTGTCCACTTTTCAAAGATATGTGTCCAAGGTATTTATCGTAAAAACTAGATGGAAGCCACTTTTTTGTACGTTATGAGAGGGTCTGACATTTTCACAAAAAAACGTAATTCATATTCCTTTAGAATATATTTTAAATTCAGTTTCTAAAGTACGACTACCTAGCCATGTTCAACCCTCTCCTTAAATAATAAAAACAAACCATTTTTCGCGAAAACAATACACTGGATGACGATTCCATCAACTTATAATTTATATTTTTTCTAAATTTATAACATGTCCAGCGTGCACAATTTTGTTGTCCTGTCTTAAAATGCCTACTCTAACCATTTTTGCAGATACTGACTCCTAGTTCTTCGGAATAATTGCAAAATAAATTAAAAACCCTTCGCATCGCATGTATTAGAGGTAAAGTGACCCCGTTGTTGCCTCCATATTGCCTATCACGTGTCGCTGTGACGTCATGATTTCAGATCCCAATATCAGTGAGACCAAATCTCTTTTCATACAACTTTCTTTCAGCCATGAGACTCCACCCTAATAGTAAAATAATATAAGCAAGTAGGGCGGAGACGTTACGCAATTTATGGGCGACCTCTTAGTTAATTTCAAATTTCTTTCCTATTTTTTACCAGTCAATATACCAAACACCTTTTGTTCCTATTAGCATTAGTGTTTTCTTGGAGTTCATAAAATGGATTAGAAAATAATGAATGAATATAATCTTTTAAAAAAGCAAATAATTACTGCATTCGGATTATATTTAGTATTAGTCTGTTCTTAAAATTAGTTTATATACATACATACATACATACATACATACATACATTGATTAGCAGTTCGAACTCGAAAGTTCATTGCCTCACTACCCGAATCGGGTAGTGTTTCTAGGTGGATATTTACTACCAATGTGGGCCCACCACACCCACGACGGTCTAACAGCACGCAGTATTCCTGAACGGTCACCCATCCAAGTACTAACCGTGCCCAACAATGCTTAACTTCAGTGATCTTACGAGAACTGGTGTTTTCAGCGTGGTATCGCCGTTGGCAAGTTTATATACATATCAAATAATTAATCAAAATAATTGTCATCATCGTAATGATTTTCATGTTTATATACATATCAAATAATTGTCATCATCGGGTCACTCTGTGTCCTCAAGACACACGAGGGTTTCACCGGGCTGTCATTGTGATTTTGACATACCCTGTAACCACCCATATCGCGCTCGTGAGACGTGGCCATATGTGTGATTTACCGCTGTACTACTGGGAACTATTGTCATTTTCATAGATGGCAGTTGCTCCTTGTGGAGCCCTGCGGTGTTTGTTCAACCTGTTTTAAAAAATGATATTATATATATATATATATATATATCATAAGCACTCCGGTAAATTAATGCACTTAGGTTACATAGACCGTTACAAAAAATTCACTTGCAAAGAGAATATTTACGCAAGTATACTCAATTATATATATTTAACCTGATGAGGCAAAACTAAGAAACTTTTACATATTTGTCATTCTTCGCTTTTTAAATTTTCGCGAAAATGACAAGTACGCGAATACCGCCTGCGCTGAAACAGTTGCGCGCTGACCGGATGCAAGCTATTTTTCAAAATTCAATATCTTTTTCAATTTTGAACAAAAAACGTCGAAAGTTGGTCAACAAACACCGACAAACGCCCGACAAACGAATGCACAAAAAAGTTTTGTAAAATATTAAAAATTAGAGCGATAGCAAACATATCTTAATTGCTAGGGTGAAGTTGGCATCCCAAACTTGAAATAGCAATAACTTTTACAATTTTTACCGTCAAACGCCGAAAGTTGACCTACAAACGCCGTCAAACGACCGACAAACGATTATAAACAAAATAAATTGTATATTCCAAATTTGGGGTGCTATCTTCACAGGCATTTGGCCAATTCACAAAACGTTCGCGTGTTACGATATCAGAGTCTCCATGTAGAAACCCCTTTACAGCGATATCAAGGGTTTTCTACATGGAGATTTTGACGGCAATTTTGACGGTATTGGAGCTCTAATAGCAAAGCACTTTTCAATCTTGTGTTTAATCAGTTCATGAAGATGTTCAAACTGCCTGGGGCTCATTCGAGTGAATTCGAAGAATTGATTATGATCATACCTTTCAAAAAATAAAAATAGCGCATTGTATGCACCAAATTTAAGCCTTATATGTTCTTGAATGTAGGGTTTGACCCAACAGCTTCGATTTCTTTTTCTGTTGAGATACTCAAAAGCCCACAGCAAGTAAGAAAAACAGGTTGAATTCAAAAGCACAATATCATCCATTGTTAGAAAAAAAAACATAAATGCAGAAACACAACTAACTTGTCTCACTTTCGCAAAAAATTAATTAAACTAACCTCATGAGTGCACTTCATCACATTCAAAAGTAAATAATTGTTTCGAGCGAGAAAAAAAATTTTCAAATATTTGAATTTAAATTTCGAAAATAGTTGCCTATACGATCACGGTGGCGCCAGTTGTCACTGCAGGTCTTACGAGTTTGATGTTTTTTGGGCATAACCTCTAACTAAACTGCAAAATTCTCTGAAAGCACAAGTTCAAATTTTCGCTCAGGGAGCATTATTTACCACATTTACAACTAACAATTTAATTTGTAAAACATCAAATTCATAAATGCTCCCCGGCAAAGATTTTAGCAACTTTGCGATATCCAAAAAAAATAGCACCGAGCTAGGTTACTCCGCACGATTTGAATTCTGCCAATCAGCTTTTAGAACGCCTAGGGACATTTCCCTCTCCGAGTAAATGACTGGACGGTTGGCCAAACAAAACGATCGCGTTTTACGATATCAGAGTCTCCATGTAGAAACCCCTTCAGAGTAATGTCTACCTGAAACAAAAATTAACTTGACGTGTTAAGATTTACCCGCCACATGGGAAATGGTTACCATGTGAACTCTATTGAATCATGTTTTGTTTCGATGCGAAAACATTCAACTTTATCAACTTGAAAATTTTGGGCAACAAAAATTCACTTCTGTTTTTTTTTCAGTGAACTCAAAACCTGTGGAAAATAGCGGATTATTTTCTCAAAGTAATTTTCTGATAATTTTGTCCTCTTCCCTTTTCCTGTTCGAAATTTTACTCTTAAATCCAATGGAAGTTCGCAGAGATGAGGTGGGAGATTGCCGATCCCATACATTTAATTTCGAGTGATTTTCCGCAGCGCCCCCTCTGCACCTAAGCTTATGCGAACTAAAATCAAAGCGCCCCGAATGCACCTAGACAGTTTACGAACTAAAATAGACGATAGACGCTCCTACTGGAGTGGCCAAGGAGGGCGGCATTTTTCCAGTTTGATAATGTCGGTAGAGAAGATCAGAGTAGGTCATTTTAGTTCGTAAACTGTCTAGGTGCATTGGGGTACGCTTTGATTAAAAAATTGTCATAAAAGAATCTGGAAGATTTTAAGGCAATTTTTGTATCATTTTGCACAATTAAAAAAAAATTGCAGGAAAAATTAGAATTAATTCAAAACATAGTTTTGAAACTGTTAAAAAATAATTTAAATATTGAGAAGATTTAAAAGAAAATATAGATTTTTGAAGATTTTGAAACCTTTTCAAGAATTTTGAACGGTTTCAAGAAAATAAACATTTTTATGTAAGATTCCTGAGAAAGCTTTTTTTTATTTTGAAAAATAATTTAAAAATATTTTAAAACATTTCAAAAAATGAGACAAATGAAGAATCCCGAAAAAGAGTCTTAATAATTATTTTAGTATATCACGTTGAAAAATTGTGAAATATAAAAAAATGTTATTGAAAATTAGTTGTTTATTTTTTGGTTGAAAATGTAGCATTTTTTCTTAATTCGCTGTTTTTTGGAAGAAAATAAATCTTCTTGTTTGAAACTTTATCTTTTGTATCGAAAATGTAACTACTTGGTTAAAAAATCATCTTTTTGATTGAAAATTTCACTGTTTATTTAAATTCGTTGTTTGTTGGTTCAAAATGTAACTACTCTTATTTAAAATATTTTAAAATTTTTTCTAAATTTGATTATATATTTTATTTTCCTTTTAAATTAATTTTAATTTTTTAATTTTATATTTAATATTTATTAATTAATGGAAGAGTCACGACAGTTCGAAAAAAGTTCTGGAAAAATTTTGTAACGCCAATCCCAGCTTTGAGGGATGCAAAGAAAGAA
>CAKNYM010038786.1:0-37667 GCA_932195095.1 Andricus curvator | reverse complement strand
GGCAGCTAAGGCTGCCGCGCGGCAGTAGTTTGCCGACCACTGGTCTATATGATCATTTTGTTTTCACTTATTTCGACAATCTACGAACGAGTAGATGAGCCATCGCGTATGCGTGAAAATTTAAAGGTCATCGCTAATATTGGAGCCAATTTGCATAACGGACGAGTGGACCGCGTTCTGCTGATTAATTATCAGTTTAAAAAGTTTTTATTAGTATTCCTAGTACTCTTAGTGATGTGAAAAACTGTGAAAAATTCCGTTGGCGATTTGAAGGATCATATTTACCCATTTTACTTAGGTACCCAGACAGCAAAGTGCGCGCACGGTGCGATGCACGTGCGTCGCACCACGTGCGGATTTTCGCGCACGACGTGCGCGCAGGGGATGACACAGCTGCGTCCTCATATGCGTGACAGGTGTGTCGCACGTCGTGAGGGTCGCACGTCATGTGCGTTGGTTCGGGTATGATGCGTGCACACATTTAGGATTTTTAGAGGGTACCGAAAATATTTGCATTGATATTTTTAAATAAAGAGCAGGTAATTTATCATGCACGTATTTTTTATTATGGGCGGAAGGAATATTTATACATGTTAGTTGCGCATTAGCAATTCAGTTTCCGCATGTTTGTATCAACAATAATAAATATTTTTCGCTGCAACTACAAGATATAGGCACATAAAACTGACAGAAAACATAAAGACGTAGGTAAAAAGTATATTTTTCGCTTAAATAATAAAAAAAAAGATGAACTAAGACAAAAATTACCTTTTTTTAATTTTTTAAACCAAAAATAAACTGTTTATAACCTTTTTCACGTCTCTTATCAAAGTTTCAGCGAAAGATGTTTATTATTTTGGGCACAAACATGCAAATATCGTAAGCAAAAAATGCCCTTAACGATACTAACATTAAAACGCACGCATTTACATAAATGTAATATTTAATATCACAAACTTCAGGATCTGATACTTTTGCGAGATTAGCACGTTTATGTCCACAATAATAAATATTTTTTGCTGAAACTTTCAGAAATTGTATGAAACATAACAAGAACGGTAAATAGCCTATTTGTTGTTTGAATAATAAAAGAAAAACTTACCACACGTTTTTGTAATTATATTAAAACTCGCAAATCACTTCTTTCAAAGTAGTGAACTTACTAATTTGAAAAGAAAAAACATTACTTTCAGCAAAGTAGTTTTACAAGATTTTGTAAAATCCGTGCAAAACCGACAACGGAAGTCGACAACAGCTTTTACGGCGCGTCGGGCGATTACCGTTCGACCGACGCGACGGGGTCTGTGCCGTATATTATTCAGCTAATGCGCGCATTTTTTAAATATAGCTCCTTTTATTTCTACTTCAAAATAATAAAAAATGAATACAATACGATTGAAAATTAAACACGCATTTTTTAAATTTCTGAACAAATTTTTTAAACATTGATTTTAAATTACATTTTAAACTCAATTTATTGTTAAACTTGAAATTAAAAGCACAAATTGAAGTTATAAACATAAATATATATGAAAAGTAGAAATTATACCAAAAATTTCATTTTTTTATTTACTTAATTTCAAATTCAAATTGACAAAAGGCTAATTGAAATTATTTGTATAGTCGATTAAAGTTGGAAATTATATAGTTTTGAAATAAATAAAATGCATATTGTACGTTGAAACCATACAACCATGCATTCAATAATTCTTACTAATTTCTGAATTTAATCTTATTATAAAATCGGGAATGTTTTAATTTTTTAAATAAACAATTTTTACAATATCAATTAATTCAATCTTCAATTATAATAATTATCAATATTTTTAAAAATTCTGGGTAATAGTTGTGAAGTTTGAGATATTCAAGATTGATCTTTTTGAGGTTAATATGTACACTCAGAGAAAAGATTTCGTTGATTCAACAAAACAGTTTGTTCAACCTTCTTTGTTTGATGAAACTAACAAATTTGGTCAGCGCAAATAAACCTTTGGTTATTTTAAAAAAACACAAAGAATTAATTTGGTCAATTCAAAGTAATTATTTCTTTAAGCATGTTTAGTTGATTTAACCAAATAAATGTGTTGAGCGGAATATATCATTTATTAGAAAATGATTTGGTGAAAGTAACGAAATAAGTTGGTTTATTTAACCAAATAGTTCCATCAATTACACTAAACATACCGAAACAGACGACGTCAGCCCACGCCGGTGGCCAGTTTTGCGCGCCGAAAAGTGTCGAAAAGATCGTGCGTAGTGTCGTGAATTATTAAAAAATGAGTGCTACGAACACCTGGACACTAACAGTGTCAAATTTATTACAAAACTGGGGTCTGCAGCAATACGCAGAACATTTTGAACGTAAGTACAACCTTTAGTTCGCAAGATGCAGTTTAGTTCACCGGTGCAGGCAATCTAACCTCGAAATCCATAATTGATGAAAGAACCCCAAACAAATGTACGGAAAAAGCCTTTCTGTCAAATTTGGTGAAAGTTCGGTTCTCTGATGCTGCAAGTGATGCTTATCAAAAGTTTTAATTAATGAGAAAGGCTTCTTCCATACATTTTAAACGGGATCCTTTCTTAAATCACAAAAATTGAAAAAAGTTTGTTTTAAACAGTAAGTTGTAAGGTTATGTTTGGAAAAAAATTGTAATTATATTTTTAGGAGAAGATGTAGACATAGAGGCTTTACTGGCCTTAGAACCATCAAACAATTCTTTGACAGAAAGTCTAATTCCGCTTGGAGGCAAAAGGGCCATATTATTGAAAAAACTTAAAGAATTTCAATTAATAAACTCTGACACCACTAATGTACCTATGAGTTTTTATGAAGAACAATCTGGATTTGCAATGCAGGTTGAATATACTGTTCCCCGATATGTTTTATTTTTTACTACAGCAAAGCTTTTGTCCTAGAATACAATTTTTTGAAAGTAAACATGTTGAAAAATTTTGTGATACGCAATAATTTTTGTATAGCAGGAGAATAGTAATTCTAAATGTGCACTATTTGGATTTTAATTTTATAAACTTTACATCATAGTACGTTCAGAAGGGTTTAATTATAATAAGTTATTATTTCTAGGTTAATTATTGTGAACAAGAGGACAACATTTTGTCTGAAATCAACGAAAATAATTCAAATTTACAGAAGACACTGAGCACACCGCAGGAAGAGGTGAGGATTCATTTTACTTTAGCAATGTACCCTTGAAATATTTATTGGTTGAAAATCCAAACGTTTTGTAGAAAAATTGTCTTTTTGGCTTGAAAAACTCATCAATTTGGTTGCAAAATAAACTATTTTGTTGAAAATACGATTTTTTTGCTAAATACAATTGTTTTTTTTATCTCAAATCAAAATCATTTGTGGTTATAATATCTATTACATTTTTCATTGAGAATTCATCTTCTCTGGTTGAAAATTCTATTAAAAGATGAACTACTTTTGTTGAAAATTCATTTTTATTTGAAGATTCATCATTTTAGTTGAAAATCGGTCTTTTTTGTTAAAAAATTAATCTTTTCGGTTGAAAATTTACCCTTTTGAATAAAAATTCATCATTTTAGTATTTGGTTAAAAATAAACTTTAGAAAAAAAATCATATTTACGGGTTGAAAATTTAACTATTTTGTACCAAATTTGTCTTTCTGGTTTCAAAATTCAACAATTTGGTTGAAAAGATAACTATTTTTATTAAAAGTCGCCTTTTTTGATAAATGTTTTTTTTCAATTCAAATGAAAATCTCTTTTGGTTATGATATTAACTGTTACATTTGTCGTTGAGAATTCATCTGGTTTGGTTAGAAAAATTCAAATACTTGGTTAAAAGTTTAACTACTTTGTTAAAAATTCATTTTCTTGGTCGAAAATTCCCCCTTTTGTTTGAAAATTCATAATTTTATTAAAAATATATTCATTTTTCAAACGGCACATTGTTATTCAAGTTGAATTAATAATTTAGCTGAAAATGTTTAATTATAATGTGAAATCAATTGTAGGCAAATTCTGATGATAAGGAGAACGTCAGTTTCTGCAATGAAACTGAGAAAAGATCAAATTTCCAAACACTTGATCCAGTAAAAGAAAAATGTGAAAGTGATTTATTATTAATGAACATAGAAGGTGATAAAGAAAGACCATCGAAGAGAACACGTTTAGATGTTGTTCAAACACAAGAAGTTTTGCTTGATCTTCATCAATTGGTAAATTAAAGGAATCTCTGATAAATGTTGAAATTACTTAAAGAATAATTCATTTCATATGATTTAATTTTTTTTCTGCATTTCAAAGTACATTCAACTTTATCAAGGACTCGGAAAAAAAGTTTAAGAAAAGATATTTTAATTTTATTAAAAATTACAAACTAACGTTTTTATTTTATTCATTTTTTCTAATAATTTCCTATTTTATCAAGTTATTCTCAGTTTGTAACGTGTAAATCTTTTTCCATCAGGATTTATCGGCATATTTGTCGGAAAGTAACACAGGAAGATTGATTATTTTGAAACATAGGGATCAAGTGTTAGATGATCAGGTTAGAAAAAAGCTGGTGGAAATTATAATTTGGAAACTTATGGAAACTCCAGTAGCTGTTAGATATCTTGATGAAAATCAAATCCAGAAAGTGTAGGTTTAGATAATGCATTTAATCTTGTGATAAAATGAAAGTGAATTCAAATTGATTTACTAATTTAAATTGAAAACAATTTTATTATTTTGTAATGTTGCGATAACAAAAAAAAAGTATGTTACACTCACGTCTTTTTTTATGCTATTTCTTGTAGGCCTACGCTGAAAAATCATCATTTTGACATTCTTTCCTCAAAAATTGTTGAACTTTTTCCCAAGGAAAGTAAGGAAACGTATTACATACCTCCCAAAGCGGAAGGACCGGATCGAAAGATTGCTAGAGGAAAACTAGTAGACAAGTATCGGAATTGGCTATCATCACTTTCAAATCTGGGACTGTTGACAAGGAAGTCAAAAAAAAAACGGTGAAGAAATAGAAGAGGAAGAAGAGAGTAAGATAAAATAATTTACTATTTTTCTGTACACTCTATAAAAAAATTCTCAAAAATTGATACATTTTAAAATTATAAATCATTTTTAAAGAGCGTATATTAACACTGTTAGGTTTAATTTTTTTCATGAATATTTATTCAATAATTTTATAGCAGAAATCAATTACATTGTATCAAGGTGTGATCCTTAAACTTTCTTTCAATTAAAAGTTAATACATAGGAAGGAACAGGGTGGCAGCTGAACCGGGAAATCACCGGGAATTTTATGAGAACGGTAAAACCGTGGAAAGGACAGTGAATTTATTTTTTTGACCAGGAATTTGACAATTTTTTAGAAAAAAAAATTTGTCCAAGTTTGACTTCAACAGTTTTTCAAAAAACTAGTTCAATTTTTATTTTGTTTCATTCTCATATCATTCATTTTACAATGCATAATTCGAAAATCTTTCATTAGAAAAATTATCCATTTTAGATTTAATTTTTAAGCTTATTAAATTCAAAGCGATTGAAATCGACAATTTTGAAGAAAAAAAAAAACATTTTTAGTTGATCAGCTGTGAATATACATTATAATGATTTTAAAAATTGAACAGTACTTTAAGAATTAAAAAGTGAATAATTGATCGTACAAGACGATTCGCAATCAGTTCAAAATTTAAGATTTTTCAGATTTTAACGTTGAAAATTAAACTGTTCTAATTTGAAAGTCTTAGTACTTAAACAAATGTAAACGCCCAATTGAAACTTCATAAACTTTTTTCAATTTTAAGATAACTTCAGAATAATATTGTTACGTCTTAATGGACATAGCTTACCTTATATTTTGTTAAATAATTGATGGTTCCTCGTTTTAGATTTTAATATTAATTAAAAAACTGGGATGAGGATAACTACTGTTTACAGAAATAAACTATTATAAATGAATTGAAGTTTATTTGAACAATTGTAATTGGACTGAGATAGAGTACAAGTTTGAGTTTGAATTGATGCAGCTGGGGTGCTCTTGCTTCGATTGTCTCTTCTCGTTTAGTTTTAGTCCACCTTAAACAGGGATGACTAATTAAACAAACGATAGAGTAGAAGAAATGAAGTTAGAAAGTGAGGTAATTTATTACTTACTTATTTCGTTGATGACGTGTTTCACCCTCTCGCCAGTAGAAAGGAAGAGTGCTTCCTCAATTTAATGTATGGGCTGTATGTCGGACCCGTAGGGGGCGAGTATCGAAGAATGGACGCTGAGCTGACCAGGTCAGTGGGGCTGGGCTTTGTTGTCCCTTTGTTGCAGGTGTTCTATTGAGTCTGGATTCGACGCTCCCGCACAGAAGTTAAACTTTTAGAAGAGGTTGACGGGCCGAGTATTTCGGACCGGAGTTTAGGGTCTCGATGACTTTTATTGTAGTACTGGGTGGTGGGTCTTAACCGATGGAGTATTTAAACCGAGTAGACTGGTTAAAGTTCCTAAACTTGAAACTGACTGAACTAAACTAAACTAAACTAAACTAAACTAAACTAAACTGGTTTTCTGCTTCCAAATCTGCGGTATTTATACACAAGATCCCTCCTAAGATTGCCATAGGGGTGATTGGTATTAGAAGTAGGGATTCATCATGGTTCCAATTAGTGTTGATAATTAAGAGTGGTAGGGATTTAATTATCCAATGGGCATCGAGAATTATATGTATGCCCATATACGGAAAGTATCGCAGTAGCTAATATGCATTATATCCCTTCTTAATCCACAGGGTTAATTAATAGGATAGCCAATCCGCGATGAGGAATCGTGATGTGCCCAAATATGGAGAATGGGGCAGTTACCAAAATATATGGTATCCCTTCCTAGATGAAAAAGCCTGAGATATTCTAATGCGTAGAAGGGCATAAGTTTGCGTGTGTTATTTGTGAGAGAGTCACCCTCCTACAACTGTCATCTCGATTGAGATATTTATTGCTTTTGTATCGAAGATGCTGGTGTCCGTTGCATAGGCATAAGTAGGTCAAGATGCTTAAATCATTTCGATGAATAGTATAGGTACCAGCATTTTGTAAACGTATGGGACTGAAAATCTGGTCTGTTCTTAAGGTTGGCTTGCTGATTAATTTATAGCTCTTCAATTAATGTGTGTTTGATGGCTGTGTTAGTTCTGCAAATTTTATGTAGCCCGCTCATTTTAGTTTAATGTACTGTATATGTGCTGTAGGTACCAGCATTTGAAAATGTATAGGATTGAAGATGTGCCTAGTTCTCATGATTGCTTCGTTGATTAATTTATGGTCTTTTGATTATTGTGTGCCCATTTCTTGTGTTGAATAGGCGAGAATTTTATGTGTATCGCTTATTTTCGTTTACTGTGCTATGTAAGTTCTATAGGTACCAGCATTTTGTAAGCGTATGGGAAACAAAATGCAGCTAGCTTTTCTGGTTAGCTTGTTGATT
This sequence comes from Andricus curvator, assembly GCA_932195095.1. NCBI lineage: Eukaryota > Metazoa > Arthropoda > Insecta > Hymenoptera > Cynipidae > Andricus > Andricus curvator. The sequence goes on along the minus strand of CAKNYM010038786.1, from coordinate 30,204 downwards.
AATTTATGTCTTCTTGATTAGCGTGTGCCTGTTTGTTGTGCGAAAGTTGATGCGTACAGCTCATCTTGATCTATTGCGTTGTTCGTTACAAATCTGATATTCGCGAATGATCTTAGCAATATTAGGTTTGTTTATAATATGATTTTGACAATAATAATTGGATATTGGATATGATCTTTCAGCTTGTTGTTTTATTATTGAATATAAATGTTATGTAGTTATAATATATTGAATATAAATGTTATGAAGTTATAATCTATTGTTTATAATTATTTATTATTATTATAAAAGTCGCGGGACGTGACAATATATTCATAATTAAAGGCTTTTATTATATTTCAAATATTTTTTCAATCTACAATTTGAAAATTTAAAATTTCTTAATTAAGAAAAATAAAAAAAAAATAAATAAATTTTGAACGTTACGATTTTAATTGTTCTATTTGAAGAATTTTAATTTTTAAATAAAATTGTTGAATTTGGATGTATAAATAAATATTGAACACTTATAATTCCTAGGAAAACTTCGAGTAAATTAAAGGGATATTTAGAAGTTTTAAAAAGATTAAAAATTAATTTGAAATTTGAAATCATTTGAAATAATTTAAACGACGTGACTACGTATACCGACAAAATTCGGATATTCGTACCAAAATTTCGGTACAAATAGCCCACTGCCTAATTTGAAACAAAATATAGATTTTTGCAGATTTTGAATAAAAAATTTAGAAGCTTTTTAAGAAATGGGAAAGGCTTCAAAATAATAAAAAACATTTTCTTAAGAATCCTAGGAAAATTGAAAATGATTTTTTATTTTGAAAAATTAATTCTGAGATAATATTTAAAAAGATTTCCAAAATTGTCAAAAATCAATCTGGAAGATTTTAAGAAAATTTTTTTTATTTTGCAGGACTTTTTTCACAACATTTTAGGGAAAATTCGAATCATTTAAAAAGAAGTTTAGAAGTTCTGAAAAAATGTCAAACACAATTAAAAAATTTTTAAAATGTAAAACAACATGTAGATTTTTTAAGATGTTAAAATAAAATTTTGAAGCTTTTTGAGGATTTTTAAACTTTTTAAAATGAAAATAATTCCATTTTTAATGTTTCTAGCTTAAAATTGCTTAAAATGATTTGCAACCCAGTTTTTATTACTTCAAATGGACAAATTTTTAGCTTTAGAGTTCGAATTTTTCAATTTCATTGACCGTGAAAAATGTTTGCGAACCGGGAAAAAACCGGAAAATGACCAGGAATTTTTGTCTTTGAAAACGGCCACCATAAAGGAATCTGCAAACTTATTGATGACAAAATGAATTTAAAGATATAAGGGTATTTATTATGTTTTTGATATTGCAGACTTGAGAAATGAGTTTTTGGATAATGCGGACGTACAGTGGTTAAAACACAACAAGGAACCTTGGGAAGATGTGCTTAAGCACTGGAAAAAGTGTGCTGAAGTAAGGCTGAGAGATTTCCAGTGTTCTCATGGTTCAGTTCATAAGATTTATGAGCAATGGCCTGTGCTGGCACAATCACAGGGATATGTGTTGGTAAGATTCTGACATACATACCAAAAAAATAAACAGGGATTCCTAATTAAATGGTTGAGTTGACCAAAAAAATCTAGTAATCCTCACAGACAACCAGTCAACTAGTCACTTTTACAATTTTTTTTCGAAGTACCTATCCTTGAAATTGATAAAATACATACGTCGAATACAATGCCACTATAAATTTAACTTGAAATATGTTTTGGCAGATCGCAAGTGACTTTCTACACAAATATGGCCGAGAAACCTCGTTCTTTAAGGAATGGCCAAGGTTTTCGAAAAACATCCACCAAATAATGAAAAGTCAAATAAAAGATGGCTATTCGCTAGAAATTTTACAAATTCTTGACTTAGATGAGATATCTGAAGGTATATTAGAATTATTTTCCTTTCTCGGGGTGGCCGCTGGACCGGAAAACCGGGAATTTTTTTAAACTGGGAAAAGACTGATTTTTTGTTTAGATCGGGAATTTCATAAAATCTGAGAAGAAAAACGCAGCTAATCACCTGAAATATCACATGATATAATGCAATTTAAAATAAGTTTTATTTGAGCTTTTTTTTCTAAGTGAAGTTCAGTTGTTAATTTTTTTAATCATGAAATCATTCAGTTTACAATGTGTAATTCTAAAGTCTTTTACTACCAAAATTTTCCATTTTAGTTTTTTATTTCTGAGTGTACATTTCCGATATAAACAATCTTAAAATGCAGTTTTGAACACTTGAACAATTAAAAATTCAAAGCGTTCGAAATTGAAATTTTTTGACATAAAACGTTTTTAGTTGATCAAATGTAAATTTAAATTAATTAATGATTTTTGAAACTGAACTGTAGTTCCAGTGTTAAAAATTAAACAATAATTGATTTTACAAGATGATTCTGAGAATCACCTGAAAATGAGACAATTTACAGATTTTTACGTCTATAATTGAACTTTTCCAATCCGAAAGCCTCAGTAGTTAAACAAATTTCAACGACCGATTGAGAATTTATTAACGATTCTGAATTTTAAAATAATTTCTAATCAATACATTCATAACTCAACGCTTCTTCCAATTTCAAATCCTGTTCAAACATTGTTCTAATCTAACATATTCCATTTTTCACCATTTTAATGTGAAACTATTTAATATTTAGCAAAATTTCACTGTTCATTTAAAATTAGCAATTATAAATTAAATATTCAAAGCTAAAAAGTTTGAAAGTGAATTTTTTGAAATAGAAAAACTTAAATCATAAAAACTTCAAAGTGCTAAATTGAAACTTTGAAACTTGAAAAGATTTCAAAAAATTAAAAACAAAATATAGATTTTTGAAGATTTCGAAATAAAATTTCGAATCTGGTTAAGGAGTTTGAAAGGTTTTGAGATGATAAAAAATTTATCTTAAGATTCCTGAAAAAATGTTAAATGATACATTTTTGGTTAAAAAATTAATTTTAACAGTATACTTAAAAAGATTTAATAAGATTTCCCAAATTGTAAAAAAATAATCGGGAAGTTTTTCAAATAAGATTTTGAAGCTCTGTAAAGCTTTTGAAAGATTTCAAGAAACAAAAAGAAAATTTTTAAATTCCCGGGAGAACTTAAAGAGACTTTTGACTTAGAACAAAAATATTTTAAGAGAATATTCAAAAGAAATTTTGATGTGTAAATAACTGTTCAACAATTATCAATTCGTAACTACTCAAAATTAAAATAATTTAACATCTAACTTAAAACTTGTTCAGTTTAAATAGAAAAAGTATGTCTCCATTTTTAAAGTTTCTAACTTATAATTAATTGAAATGATATAATTTTAAAGCTTCACAAGTTCTTTGATCTTTGAAATCTTTAAGATTGGATAATTTTCAAGCTTTAATTTTTAAAGTTTCAAGTTCAAAAGAGTTCTACTTTGAAAGTTTTAATTTGCAGTTCAGTTTTTATAACATTGGAGGAAAAAAAATTACCTTCAAGATTTTGAATCTTTAAATTTCAATGACCGAGAAAAATTGATTTGAACTATGAAAAACCCGGTAAATGACAGGGAATTTTTTCCCTCTATTAAAACGACATATCTATTTGAAGTTATATAATTGTATGTTACTTTAAAATACTTTTCTCAATTTGGTTTCTTATAGATAAGAAAAACGTCCAGCTCCTTATGCTGTTACCAGCACTCTGCCCACCTGTGTGCAGGATTCGAAAGCCCAAGTCAAAGGAAGAATGGAAGCCCACCATCGCTGAATCCCTGGATAGTTTTATTTTGCACGTAAAGGTTAATATAAGAAATCACTTCATAATAAATTAGTGAAAAGTAGACAAAGATTCTTACAATGAATTAAAAATTTGTAATTGATTTTACAGACTCCTGGAGATGTTAAGGATAAACTACAGGATTTGCGGAACAAGCATGTTCAATGGGCTCTTCAGCTCCAGCCACTGATTGTGGTGGTAGGACCAAATTTATCAAGAATCCACACAATTTATGTAGTTGTTGATGAGACCAAATATCAGGTCGAAAGTATTCTAAAGGCAGTGGATATCTGCTTCAAATGTTTCCATACACTTCATGCGAAGTATCCAAAGCAGTGTGAACAGGTTTGGCTCCTTATTCAGAAGTCAATATACGATCTTACAACCAGGTGGGATAGAAAAATACCAAACGTCACTACCACTATTGCTCGTTTGAAAGATATTGCGAAATAGTTCCTATTTAACATCAGCTTTATTTTTAATTTCAAAACCAAAGTCAAATTACTGTACTTAACAAGTGTTTAATTATTCAGCGTACGTACCTGTCTAGTATAGCGTGACTTTATTCAGTATTACAAAAAGTTGTGATCTTTAAGTAACAAAATGTTTCTGTGTTACATTTGTAACGGCAAATTGGAGAGTTCTAATTTTCTTCTGCGTCACTTACAGTCTCAGCATTATTCTGCTATTAAAAATCGATATCTATGCAAACAAGACAATTGTATTAAGGAATTCCAAGATGCACATGCCTTTAAAAAACACTTGGATAGAAAACACAATGTATACGAGACAACTGATAGCCATGGAAAAAATACGAATTTTTCTCTTGGATTGCAAACTAGTGAAGCTACTTCTTTCTCTTCAAACTCATCAGAAAATAAAGTAGCTCAATTATCTCAGAACACTTACGAAGTACCTACTGATCCCAAGATAACAGCAAAAGAGTTTAGGAACTTTATTGAAAATTCAACATCACACTTTATCGCGAAGTTGTACAATAACACATCAATTCCCCGTAATGTCGTACAACATGTTGCGGGCTATAATAGTGAATTACATGGTTCAGGGTATTTAAATCTTTTGAAAAAAGAAGTGATTCGTATTATCAATAAAGAAACTATCTCAGCAGAAGATAAAACACATTTAGGGACTTTATTCCATATTTGCGAAAATTCCTATGAACAATTTGGAAGCGAATACAAAAGATTTCAATATTTTGAAAGTACTCAATATTTTATTCGGCCTCAAGCTTACTACTTAGGAACAACTGATGTCAGTAGGATAGTTGATGGTATTGTAACTAACGTTCCTACCGACATTTATGGTCAGTCTATTTCGATTGAAGCAGTGTTGAAGGGTTTTTTTCGGGAACCAGGGGTTTTAGAAGAAACTTTAGAATATATGAGCAAACTATACAACGAAGTTAATTCTAATTATATGAGCAATATCATTCAAGGCGAGTTATGGAAACGTATAAAAACCAAGTATAATGGCAGAATTTTGATCCCAGCAATGCTTAACTTTGATGAGTATGAGACTAATAACCCTACAGGTTATCATACAGGAGTTCATAAAATGGCAGCTACATATATACTGCTCCTCACCTTACCGCAAAAGTATCAATCTGCTTTAAAAAATATTTTCTTAGCTCTGCTTTTTTACGATCAGGATAGAAAAGAATTTGGAAATAGAGCCTGTTTTGATCGCCTTATAAAAGAACTGACCAAATTGGAAGTCGAAGGATTAGTTATACATGGTAGACGAATTTTCATTTGTTGTATTTTGGTAACAGGAGATAGTTTAGGGATTCACGAAATTTGTGGATTAGTGAAAAGCTTTTCCGCCAATTATCCTTGTCGCGTATGTAAAATCACTAAAGAAGAACTTCATAGGCAGATAACTGAAGATCCTAATTTAATAAGAACAATTAATGATTACGAACAAGATCTCTTAAAAGATAATGTTTCCCAAACAGGTATTGAAGAACGATGTGTATGGAACGATCTGCCGTCTTTTCACATTTTATCAAATGCTTATTTTGATGTGTTTCACGATTTCTGGGAAGGCGCTGTTCCATACGATATGAGTGCTTTAATTTTGCATTATATAGAACAAAAATTCTTCTCCTTAGGCTTGTTAAATGACAGGATAATGGGCTTTAATTTTGGTCCGGTGGATAAGGGAAACTTGCCAAGCCATTTGTCAAAAGAAAAATTATTGAATAAAAAATTAGGTTTTTCGGGTTCGGAAACGATGACTTTTCTGAAGTATTTCGGTTTACTTATTGGAGATCGTGTTCCTGAGGATGATGAACATTGGCAACTATACACGAGCCTACGAAATATTTCTGACATTTTAACTATGCGGATTTTTGACAGAGGGTGCATCGCGCTTCTCAAAACTCTGATCACTGAACACCACCAGATTTATATCAGATTATTTGGCGAATCGCTAAAACCAAAGCACCACTTTTTGCTACACTACCCTAGAATTATTGATCGTATAGGTCCCCTATTGAATATTTGGTGCATGCGAACGGAAGCTAAACACAGACCATCCAAAAGAACAGCTCACATTTCACAGTCTCGAATTAATTTACCCTACACGTTAGCAACAAAACATCAATTGCAGTTAAGCTACACTCTTATGACAAACGATTCTTTCAACAGTCCGATAGAATATGGTCACGAAATTGTACTTGATCAGGAATTTCTTTTAGATTTTCAGCCGTTTCTACCAGTAACTTTCCAAACTAATTCTGTTCTATACTCAGTTCCGTGGATAAGAATTAATAACATTATTTATAAGCCATCTATGGTCGTCATGGTAAATTATGAAAACCAGTTGCCAGTTTTCTCCTCGATAGTAGAAATTTTAGTTAATGCTGAAAAACACTGTGCTTTTATAGGAAAACGAATGATAACTAAAGGTTTGTGTTCACGCGTCTGCGCTTATGAAGTCACATTTACTAGCGATTTCATAGGTTTGACCGTAGAAAATTTGTTCAACAAATTCCCTACTTTTGTTCAACATTCAGCCCATGGACAATTTTTCGTAATTTATAATGATAGCTAAAGAAGCCACAAATTGAAGGGTCTTTCAGGCAACATGACTATTTAACTGCTTAAGAGCTTTTCGCGAAAAGCTTTTATACGTATGAATATGACTCTCGTATATATTGTGTTTACATGCAAAAACCAGCTTGAACTCCAATTTTCCGTACAAGCTATAATTTTAGTTCTTAAAATTACCAGATTATCAGATTCAAGATTATCACTTTCAAGATAATTAAATATGTGTTTTTCCAAGTTAGTCTCATAAAGTACAAATTATATATTATAATGCGTTTAGGCGACTTTCTATTCTATAGAAAATTGAGTGAGACTGATTGTATAAAAACTGAAAAGTATGATTAAGCCAGAATGTAAAATACTGCATTTCTGAGAATAAATTATTTTAAATTTATTTCCAAAAATTGACATTGTATTAATTTGTATATATAACCCAAACGTATCAGACCGTTTTACTGGACCTTTTTTCACATCGTGTGGCTCAAGTTATTTAATTTGTCTTAACCTATTTGGTGGAAGTGAATTTACTTCCCTCAAAAAGGTTTCGACAAATTAAAAAACTTGAACCACGATGCGAAAAAAGGTCAAGTTTTTCTTTTATATCAAACAGAATTATTTTTCACCAACAAACAAACGTTTTGCTTGAACGAATAAACCAAAATATTCGTTCGGATCAACCAAAATATTTGGTTGAATCAACCAACATATTTGGTTGGATCAACCAACATATTTGGTTGGATCAACCAAAATATTTATTATAATCAACCAAACTTTATTAAACAAAAAATTTGGTTGAATCAACCAAACATTTGATTGACCATATAGCAATGTATTTATTTGTTTGATCCAACCAAATTTTTGTTAAATCAACCAAACTTTTTTCTGAGTGTACAATTTAAAAGTAAATTATTATTTCAGTAATCACTGGTAACTCTAGCAATAATCAATTCAGCTTAAACTTGAATCGTAATTTATTAATTTAAAAATAAAACTTTATCCTTCTGTTCTCACAAACTTCCCCTTCTACAAATAATTAATTGAAAACAATTCAGAACGATAGAAAGAATTTTCAATTGTTTCTAATCGTATTTCTTAATCGTGTGTGCACGATTGGAAACGATTGATTATTGCAAAGTTTCAATCGTTCCCAATCGGTAGTAGGATTTTGAGGTTATGAAGTGGCAATTTGACAACAGCACTTTCGTCTCGCGGGAATTATTTGAAAACGTTTATTACAAAAATTAAATAAATGTTTTGGAATAATTTCCGCGATCTGGGAGTGCTGTCATCAACAAATTTGCCAATGACGTGAAGTTTTTCCATAAAATTATTCATTTCATTGTCTATAATTTTGTATAAAAAGCATGTAATTCATAGTGATGCATTCGAGACGATTTCGAGAAAAATCGAGATTTTCTTGAAACATGTTCGGGTGAACTCAAAACTTCATGGAGATCGAGAATCTCGAATAAAAAATTTCGAGATCTCGAGTCGAGAATCTCGAAACTTTTTATTCGAGATTCTCGATCTCCATGAAGTTTTGAGTTCACCTGAATATGTTTCAAGAAAATCTCGAATTTTCTCGAAATCGTCTCGAATGCATCACTAGTAATTCATTAAATTCACTATCACTCTCACTTGGAAGATTCATCATTTTAATTTAAAATTCATCTCTAGTTGAAAATGTAACTACTTTGTTGAAAATCAATTAATCTTTTTTTGGTGAAACTTCAACTATTTGGTTGAAAATCGATATTTTGCATTTAAAAATTCAACAATTCGCTTGAAAATGTATGTACGTTGTTGAAAATTGGTCTTTTTTGTAAAAAATTAATCTTTATGGTTGAAAATTCATCTTTTTGGCATAAAATTCAACTATTCAAGTTAAAGATTCATCATTTTAGTTAAACATTCGTCAGTTTAGTTGAAAATTAATTTCTTTAACTGAAAATTTAACTGTTCCATTTTTAGTTAAAAATTGAGCTTTTCTAGTTCAAAATTCAATAATTTGGTTGAAAATTTGTCTTTTGCAATTTAAAATTCAACTAATTTGTTGAAAATTCACGTATTTTGCTATTATTCTAATGACTTTTTTCGATAAAAAAAAAACATTATTAGATTATAGCATTCTCAAAATCCAAAAAAACAAACGAAAATAAACATTTTAGGCCAAACAGCGCACGATATGAAAAAAAGTGAAGAGAAGAAAAACGTTGCTTTTTGAAAGCCCTATAAGATTATCATAACAAATTTTGTAATTTTGTCGAAAAATCGAAAATGCAAATTTTGATCGCACAAAAAATAATCAAAAATCAAAAATTTCATTTTGCGGTCGTACTATGCAAGATAAGAAAAAAAAATGAATCAATAAAAATTGTGCACCCAGAAAAAATCTACAAATTTGTTATCAGTCACTTTTTTATAGGACACGTAGTTTTTGTTTTATTCGTAAAAAAACCATTAAAAATAAAAAAATTCAATTTTTTGACAAACGGCAACAACTACGAAAAAAAATAATACGACAATAGTTATTCACACAAAAAAGAGCTACAAATTTGTCATGAATCATTTTTCGATAGGATGCGTAGTTTTTGTTTGATTTGTAAAAAACAACATTGAAAATAAAAAAAAAATTAAATTTTTGGACAAACGACACAAGCTATGAAAAAAATGAATAGAGAAAAGTTGCTCTTCAAAAAAAGAGTAAGCACGAGATACGTGATGAGAATGTCTTCGTTGAAGCCGAAAGAGCTTTAACAAAAGAGAATTCACAATCACTAAATGAAAGTTAATGCGTTGACCTTTAATTTTAAAAGGCCTGCAATTTTCAGGTTAAAAAAATTAAATTTCCAACAACATAGTTCAATTTGTAACAAAAGGAGTGAATTTTCAAATAAAAAAGAAAACATTTTCAACCAAAAATGGAATATTTGAATTTTCTGTTAGAAAAATTATTTTTCAAACAAAAAAAAGCGAATTTTTCAATAGAATAGTTGAATTTTCAGCTATACAGATGAATTTTCAACTAAAGTAATGAATCTTCAACCGAAAAAATTATTTTTTAACAAACTAGTATAACTTTGAACCAAAAAAGATGAATTTTCAAGAAAAAATTGAATAGTTGATATTTCACCAAAAAAAATTTAATATTGAATAAAAAACAGTTGAATTAAAAAAAAGACGAATTTTATATGAAATACTTCATTTTTAAGTTCAAAAATTAATTTTCAACAACAGCAAAAAAACAAATTTTCCATAAAATAGTTAAATTTTAATTGAAAAAAAATGAATTTGCAACATCAAAAAAAGATTTATAACCAAAAATGAAATAGTTTAGTTTTCAGTAAAAAAAAAATAAATATGAAACAAAAAAACGGAGGTTTAAGCGAGATACTCAAATTTTTAACCAAAAATAATTAACTTTCAACCAAAAAGATGAATTTTCAAATAAGAAGATTAATTTTCTACCAAAAAGTCAAGTTTTCAACCTAAAAATTAATTTTTAACCAAAAAAAGCAAAATTTTCAACAGAATTGTTGAATTTTCAGTCATAGAGATGAATTTTTAACTAAAGCAATCAATCTTCAACCAAAAAAATTACTTTTCAACGAAGTAGTGTAACTTTCAACAAAAAAAGATGAATTTTCAACAAAAAATTGAATATTTGATATTCCAACCAAAAAAGATTTGAAATACTTTAATATTAAATAAAAACCAGTTAAATTTAAACAAAAAAGACGAAATTTAAATAAAATACTCAATTTTGAACTTCAAAAATTAATTTTTAACAAAAAATAAAACAAATTTGCAACAAAATCGTTAAATTTTAATTGAAAGAAATGAATTTGCAACTAAAAAAAATTTGGAACCAAAAATGAAATAGTTCAATTTTCAGTTAAAAAAATAATTTTGAACAAAAAAAGCGGTTTCAACAATTTACCTAAATTTTTAATAAAAAATAACGAATTTTCAACTAAAAAATTAATTTTGAATGAAAGTAATATTTTTAACCAAGTAGTTAAATTTTGAACCAAAGAAATTAATTTTCAGCCAAAATAAATGAATTTACAAACAAGAATAATAATTTTCTAAAAAAAAAAAGTCAATTTTCAAACACATAGTTGAATTGTCAACTAAAAAGATCAATTTTCAAGGAAAGAAAAACGATTTTTACAAATTAGTTAAATTTTCTACCGAAAAATGATTTTTCAACAAAAGGATCAGGTGAAATATAGTTATTCAAAATAGGGCTGCGCAGTAAATGATTATTCCAAATATAGATGCGCAGTAGAGTTCCATCGCGAATACAGCTGCGCAAAAAATCTTTCTCGCAAATGCAGATGCGCAGTAGGTTATTTTCGCAAATACAGGTGCGCAGTAGACTTATATTGCAAATATAGCTGCGCAGTAGACAATTATCCCAAATATAGATGCGCAGTAGACTTCCATCGAAAATACAGCTGCGCAGTAGATTTTTTAAATTTTGAACGTCAACTATTTGGTTGAAAATAATATACTTTGTTGAAAATTCGTATTTTTTCGACGTCTTTATAAAGAAGCATTCTTCTGACACAAGAAAAAATTTATCTGCGTGGTAGCAGGATCACATTGTCCGGCAGGTCAGTTGACTGTAATTTATCTAAAATAATATGATATGGGGAAGCTCATCGAAGCATTTTGTTATATCAAATTACATTGCATCTATCTGATTACCTGTTTCCAGAAGTTTTGACACGAATTGCGTAAAAATGTTTAAGCTAGTAATCGTCAAGCGGCCCTTGACGAATGCATGTTGATATTCCACAATATGTGACCTTATCCTTGATGTGATAAGGTCGGTTAGACAATGTTCAAGAACTTTCTTGATAGATGTGGCACAATGGGTTCACTGAATTGTCTAAACTTCCTTGAAATCATTGGGAAATATACAAAATTCTTTTAAATTCTTTGAAATCCTTGGAAATCGTAGAATCCACTCTCTAAATCTGAATTAGTAAAAATTCAACTAATTAAGTCAATACTAAGGATTTTAACTGATAACTTAGTTTTTTTTTATTTCATTGATTAAAATAGTAAAATACCCAGGTGGAAAAAATTTTTACAAGAAAGTACAACATTTCTACTTTCTACTTTTTTTCTTCTTTGGACAAAAATAAAAAAGAGGAAAGAAAAATGAGATTTGATTCTTTCTTTGTTTTGTTAAACCGTGTACTTTTTTGAAAAAAATGTAAAAAATGTAACCATCTAGCTGATTTTTTCTTAACAATACAGTACAAATTTCTACAATTGAAAAATTTGTATAACTTTTTATTAATATTTTTTTCACTTTGTTGTAAAGGTCTACAAGGTATTACAGAAAACTACAGAATTTTACTTTTTTTAATTTGGGTTTTTGACGCCATAAAAACACTTTTCACAAAAAATACTTTTAGAATCCGCATCAACGTTTCAACTTTGTACGTTACAATTTTAATTGTTCTATTTAACTAATTTTTGATATGTAAGTAAAAAAAATATTAAATATTGATGCATAAATAACAATTAAAAATTATCAATGTGGAAAAAGTCGAGTTAGTTTAACAGTTATTTACAAGTTTTGAGAAGATCTAAACTTAATTTAAAACTGGAAAATATTTTAAAAAATCAAAAACTAAATTGAGATTTCTGAAGATTTCGAAATAAAATTTCGAAGCTTTTCAAGGATCTTTAAAGGTTTTAAGAAAATTAAAAAAAATTCTTAACTTTGCTGGGAAAATTTAAAATGACTTTTTATTTTGAAAAATTAATTTTAAGAGAATATTTAAAAAGATTCGATTTTTTTAAAATCAATGACAACTGAACAATCATAAATTTGGAAAATAGTCGAGTAAATTAAACATATATTTAGAAGTTTTTAAAAGATTCCAAAATAATTTAAAACATGAAAAGATTTCAAAACATTTAAAATACAATGTAGATTTTTGAAGATGTCCAACACAAAATTTATAAGCTTTTTATTAATTTTGAAAGTTTTTAAACGAATATAAAATTTGTATCAAAATTCATAGAAAAACTAACAATAATTTTTTTTTTTTTTTTGTTGAAAAATTAATTTTCAAAGATTATTTAATAAGTCTTCCGAAATTTTCAAAAAAAGAATCTAGATGATTTTAAGGTAGTTTTTTACTTTTTCAGGATTTTAAAAAAATTGTAGTAAAAATTTGAGTTGCAGGATAATAAAATTATTATTAGATTCCTGGAAAATTTTTAAATGATTTTATTAAAACAAATTTTTAAGGAAATATTTCAAAATATTTCAAAACAAATTTTAGTCTATAAATTATTGTTTCTAGCTTAAAAAAAAGGAATAAATCCTTTTAAATAAAATGAATATGGGTACTATATTATATTAAATTAAATTACGAATCAAAAAGATAATTTTTTAACTTAAATTATGAATCTTCAAAAAAAAGATTTATTTTCTACAGAAAAAAATCAATATAATTCATAAGCTTTTAACCAAATAGTTAAATTAACAACTTAAAAGGATAAATTTTGAACCAAATAGTGGAATCATGAACTAAAAAAGAGGAATTTTCAACCAAAAATGTAATTGTTGATTTTTTCATCAAAAAAGTTAATTTTTATACAAAGAAATAATTTTCAATAAAATAGTTAATTTTTCAACCAAAGACTAAAATTATTATTATTATTCTTATCATTATATATATTATCAACTAAAATTATAAAATCTTCAACCAAAAGAGGTGAATTTTCAAATTAACCCGAAAATATGAATTTTTAACCAAGTGGTAAAAATTCAAACCAAAAAGGATAAAAAATGGAATATAGATACATTTTCACGTTGAAAAGTTAATTTTTAATTTAAAAAAAAAAATATTTCAGCAAAATAGGTAGATTTTCAACCAAATAGTTAATTTTTTAATTAAAAAAAATCAATCTTAAATTTCAAGTTAAAAACTTAATTTTCAAAAGACAAAAAAAAAACAATTTTCAACAAAGTGGTTGAATCATGAATCAAACAGTTGTATTTTCAACCAAAAAAGATTAATTTTTGACAAATGAATGGAAATTTTAAACAAGAAAGGCTTTTGAGTAAAAAAAAATATCAACAAAATTGTTGAATTGTTAAGTCAAAAAAAAAAAAAAAATTTATATAAAACAGTTAAATTTTCAAAACGAAAATATCAATTTTGAATAAAAAAGTTCATTTTCCATTAAATAGTTGAATTTTAGTCCCGACAAGACGAATATTCCACCAAAAAGGTGACTTTTTGACAAAATTGTGGAATTTTCAACAAAATAATTTAATTTTCAACCTAATAATAAATTTTTTGAATAAAACAGATGAGTTCTCAACTAAAAATAAAGTAGTAGACTTTTCAATGAAAAATTAACAATTTTGAATCTAAAATAGTTGGATTTTCTTATTGGGTTTTATGAATTCAATTTAAGTGGGAAAACGTGCAAAAGGGGAAAAAAGGGGAATAGGGAAAAGACTGTGAAGCCTGCGATAAATAAATAGGAAATTTAATGAATTATATACTGAAGAATAATAGTTTAAATAAAAATTAAAGGTGATTAATAATACTTTTGAAATATTAGCTCAAAAACTCACTCGAATATAAATTAAATTAAATTTTTTCACGGAATTTATCTGAAAAATAGTTCAAATCTTCAGTTAAAATAATTAATTTTCAACCAAGAAAATGGAAGTTTTCAACAAAATAGTTAAATTTTCAACCAAACCAATAAATATTTCTTTAAAAAAATGAATTTTCAACAAAAATTGTAATATTTAATATTTCCGTCAAAAAATATTTCAATTCCAAAAAAAAAAAACTTGAATTAAACCAAAAAATACGAATTTTCAAAAAAAAGTTGAATTTTCAACCAAGAAAAATTTTTCAATCAATTAAAAAAAAAATGTGATCCAAAATATTGACTTTTCAAGTCATATAGACGAATTTTTGAGACGAGTTTTCAAGAAGATAAGTGAATTTTCAACTGAAAAAGATCTTGTAAGTAAAATCATGTATCTTTAATAAAAAAAAAATAAATTTTCAACCAAATAGTTGAATTTTCAACCCAGAATATGAACTTTCTACTAAAAAATACAAATTTTTAACAAAATAAATGAATTTTCAACTAAAAAAAGTTAAATTTTCAACACAGTATAGAATATGTTAATTTTAAGTTAGAGAAATAAATTTTAACGGCATAAAATAAATTTTTGAACGAAATAGTAAAAAAAATTATTTCAAACAATGTTCGACAAAAAATGGAATAATATAATTTTTAGTTAAAAAAATTAATTTTCAATTAAAAAAAAAAACTAATTTCCAGCAAGACATGAAATTTCAACAAAAATGATTCATTTTCTAACAAAAAAGAGTTATTTTTAACAAAATACATGAATTTCGAACCAAATATTTTAATTTTTAATGGAATTTTCAACCTAATAGTTGAACTTTTAACCGAAAAGTTTAATTTTCGAAAAAATAGATGAATTTTTACTAAAGAAGATAAATTTTCAACAAAAAATAGAATAGTTTATTTTTAAGTGAGAAAAATAAATTTTTAACCGAATAAAATAAATTTCTAACGAAATAGTTTAAAAAGTATTTTAAAAAATGTTAGAGGAAAAATGAAATAGTTAAATTTTTAGTTAAAAAAATTAATTTTCGATAACAAAATCATTTTTAACCAAAGAAATGTAATTTGAACCAATAAAATGATTAATTTTCTACCAAAAAATAATAACTGTTAACAAAATACATGATTTTTTAACCAAATATTTTAATTTTTGATCGAATTTTCAACCTAATAGTTGAATTTTCAACCAAAATGGTTAATTTATAACAAAGAAATAGAATAGTTTGATTTTAAGTTAGAGAAATAACTTTTTACCAAATAAAATTTAAAAAAACAACTAATTTTCAACCAAAGATATAGAATTACAACCAAAAGGATTATTATTTTTTTTAAATAGAATAATTTTCAACAAAATACTTGAATTTTCAACCCAAAAAGACGCATTTCGATAAAAAAAGATACATTTAAAAAAAAAAATACGTCAATTTTTCAAGAAATGCTTAAATTTTCAACTAAAAATGAAATAGTTTATTTTTAAGTTATAGAAATAAGTTCTTAACTGGATAAAATAAATTTTCAGCGAAATAGTTGAAGAATTATTTTGACAAATGTTCGACAAAAAATAGAATAGTTAAATTTTTAGTTAAAAATATTAATTTTCAAGAAAAAAACTAATTTTAAATTAAAGAAATGAATTTTCAACTAAAAAGATTAATTTTCTACCAAAAAAGAATGAATGTTAAAAAAAGACATGAATTTGTAACCAAATATTTTAATTTTTAATGGAATTTTCAACTTAATAGTTGAATTTTCAAGCCGAAAGGTTAATTTTCACCAGAATAGATGAATTTACAAAAAGTAATTTTCGCGTATAAAATGAAAGCTTTAAAAACTTTTCTATTTAAAAATTTTAATAAAAAGCCATTAACCTGCAAAATTCCAATTTTTTAACTTTTAATCATTGTACAGAATGTCTAAATTTTACAAATTATGTCATTTTAAGCAGTTTTAAACCAGGAACCTTAATTTAGAAATTAAAATTTGTTTTGTAATCTTTCTATATATTTGCATAAAAATTTGTTTAAAAAATAATTTAAAAATTTTCCAGGAATATAATTATGATTTTATTATCTTGGAACTCAAACCTTCCCAGAAATTTTTTGAAAATTGTGCAAAAGTAAAAAAATTACGTTAAAATCATCCAGATTCTTTTTTTGAAAATTTTGGAAATCTTATTAAATATTCTTTGAAAATTAATTTTTCAACAAAAAATTATTGTTCATTTTTTTAGGAATTTTGATACGAACTTTGTATTCATTCAAAAACTTTCAAAATGCTTATAAATTCACGTTTTAAATTATTTTAGAATTTTTTCAAAATTTCTAAGTATATTTTAAACTTACTCGATTATTTTCTAAATTATTAATTGTTAAATTGTTATTCATTATTCAAGAAAATTTTTTAATCTTTTCAAATATTGTCTTAAAATCGATTTTTCAAAATGACAAATAATTGTAAATTTTTCCAACTAAGTTCAGGAATTTTTTTATTTTCTTAAAACCTTCAAAGATCAATAAAAAGCTTCAAAATTTTATTTCGAAATCTTCAAAAATCTAAATATAGTTTCTAAATATATTTCGAAATATTTTTCAGTTTCTAATTAAGTTTGGATCTTCTCAATTATTTTCCAATTTAATAACTTTTCAATTGCTGTTAAATGTTTTTAAATATTCTCTCAAAATTAGCGTTTCAAAATAAAAAATCATTTAAAATTTTCCCAGTAAAGTTAAGAAATTTTTTTCATTTTCTCAAAACCTTTAAAGATCAACAAAAAGCTTCAAACTTTTATTTCGAAATCTTCAAAAATCTAAATTTAGTTTATTATTTATCGAAATCTTTTTCAGTTTTAAATTAAGTTTGGATCTTCTCAATTATTTTCCAATTTAATAGCTGTTCAATTGCTATTTATTATACAAAAATTTTTTCAACTCTTTTTAAATATTCTCTTAAAATTAATTTTTCAAAATAAAAAATCATTTAAATTTTCCCAGCAAAGTTAAGAAATTTTTTTCATTTTCTCAAAACCGTTAAAGATCAACAAAAAGCTTCAAAATTTTATTTCGAAATCTTCAAAAATCTAAATTTAGTTTCTTATTTTTCGAAATCTTTTTCAGTTTTAAATTAAGTTTGGATCTTCTCAAAACTTGTAAATATCTCTCAAACTAACTCAAATTTTTCCCAAATTAATTGTTCAATTGTTATTTACGCATCAAAATTCAATAATTTCACTTAAATATTCAAAATTTGTTAAATAGAACAATTAAAATTGTAACGTACGCAATTTTAATTTAACACTCTGAAATGTTAATGATTCAAGGCTTTCTATTCCTAATAATTCTTTTTTTATTATATGATTTCCCGTGGTAAAATTGCCCAATTTGATCCTGATTTCCGACGTGGCCCCGATCGGGTTAGCTCAACGCGGCCCTGATCATGACTACTGTTGTGGTCCTGGTCGGGGCCAAATGGGGCTACCCTCTGTAAATTAAACTCCCTGTCTTAATTAGTGAATATTCAACTAATTTTCAATTCAGTGACTAATCTAAAGTTAATTAGGTAAGTTTAACTTCTCATATGCAAAGAATATAAGAAACGAGAAGAAACTAAAAAAAGCCTAAATTCATTTCAACAAAATGTCTAAAAATGTATATTTACGGGCGCATTAAATTAGTTAATAAATATACAATTATCAAGTTAGTATTAATTATTGTATGTATTTCTTAAATCTGTTTTGAGTTTATACTTATTTAGATTTGAATTTGCCGCGCTAATCTCGAATGTATTCGATTAATCCTCCGTTCGATTATTTGGCAACGAACGGACGGAAGGAAGACAACTTTGTAAAAGTGACGAACAGTAAACAGATAAACCGGTAGAGTCATGTGGATAAATCGCTTTAAATAATTCTCAATTCACCTCGTTAATCATTTGCGCGTGAAAAAGTTAAATGGATTGAGAACCGAGATCCAGAATTGGGACCAATTGTACAAAAAGATCCCACCCTTATTCTTAGTATGCTGTAAAGGTACATTATAACCTCACTTTTTTATTCTTTTCTCTACGTGCCAAAAAACTTTTTAATCAAATGGTGGAATTTTGGAACAAAAAGGATTAAAAGTTCCATTAAATATTAGAATTTTCAAGAAGAAAAATAAATTTTTTAGAAAGCAGTTGATTTTTAATCCAAAAAATTTACAACCCAAAAAGCTAACTTTTCTACCATGAAAGCTGAATTTTCAACCAAAACACTATGATTTATAAGCGAAAAAGTCTAATATTTTACAATATAGTGACTTTAAAATCAATAATTAAATAAAAAAATGTTCAACGAAAAAGATAACTTTTCTACCATGAAAGCTGAATTTTCAACCAAAACACTATGATTTATAAGCGAAAAAGTCTAATATTTTACAATATAGTGACTTTAAAATAAATAATTAAATAAAAAAATGTTCAACGAAAAAGATCATTTTCAATAAAAAAGATAAATTTTCAACAAGCTAGTTGATTTATCAACCAAAAAGTTGAACTTTCAACAAAGAAGAATACTTTTTTACTCAGAAAGACGACTTTTTAACAAAAAATATGAATTTTCTACCAAATCGTTGAATTTTCAACCAATAAGTTGAATTTTCAAAAAACAAGATTAATGTATAAAACAGTCTACGGATGGAAAGGTCAGTAAAATCAAAACAAAAACTTTGTTTCTTTGAAAAATGGAAAAACATTTAGAGAATTATAACAGATTTGATAATCTTAGATTTTACGATCCTTCAAAAAAATTCAGGATTCATAGACTTTCAAAAACTTTAAAAAGCAAAATCCTTAACACGGAAATCAGGGTCGTACATATTGAAATTTTTGACATAATCCAACAAATGAGATTCTTACATGACGCAAGAATTAGAAATGTACCTTTTAAAATTTTCAATTACTTTTTTATTTTTGAAAACATTAACTATAACAAACTTTTTATAAAACATAAAACAATTTTGTCCAAAGAATTTAACCATCTTAAACGAAAGAAAATAATCGGACATAAAGTAAATTTTGACACCCCAGAATCTTGGTTTAAAATTTTTACTGACTATATAATGCCTAAAGAATTGGTCCAAATTGATTCTCTTGGTCCAGGCTTTGCCTTTAATTCTTTCAATAAAACACATTTTCCTTCACATGACTTTATAGCTTCTATTGAATTTGGTATCTGGAATCAACCTCTAGACAAACAAAATGAAATCAGAGTTCATTGCTCTCAAACTATCCTTGACTTTTTAAATTCTCCTATCCTGAAAAAACAAAAGTTTAATAATAATTTCAACAACATTATAATTAACAAATGGGATCAAAATTCATTTATTTCCTCTATAGATGCCAACGAACTAAAAGCGAATTCAACTGTTATCCCTAGAGCTTATGGACAACTAAAAATTCATGAAACCGGTTATCCTCTCAGAATAATTATTTCCACTATCAACAGTCCAACCTCTAATTTAGATAAATATCTCTCCAACTTTTTAAAAGTTTTAACGGAAAAATCTAGTATCTTGGTTAAAGATAGCTGGCAGTCTGTCAATGACATTAAAAGCTTCAAAATGCCTGAAAAACATCATCTTATATCTTTAGATGTGGTCAACTTATTCCCTTCAATTCCAATAAACCTAGCTCTACAAATTATCAAAAACAAATGGGATGAAATAGCTCCATACACTTTAATACCAAGAGATGAATTCCTAAATGCAGTTGAATTTTGTTTAAGATCTACATTTTTTAAATTTAACAACAAAAAATATAAACAAATGGAAGGAGTGGCCATGGGATCTCCGCTTTCTCCTGTGATAGCGGACATTGATATGAATACTCTGGAAATTGACTATCTTTCAACCTTAAATTTTGAAATACCATTATATAAAAGATACGTTGATGACATTTTTATGGTCATTCCAGAATCGAAATTACAAGAAGTTTTAGGTATTTTCGACTCATTTGACTCAAACCTTAAAATCACTTTTGAACAAGAACAAAACTATACAATTAATTTTTTAGACGTATCCGTCACTAGAAACAATAATGAATCTCTGCTTACCAATTGGTACCACATTTTACGTAGATGCGGCAAGGGTCTAGTTAGGCCACATGTCACGAGGGCGGCGCTACCGTCACTTTTGTGGCGTCGGCTTTATTCGGTACTTTTCGGCTAAATTCGGCATTGCCGCTTCGTTTAAAGGGATTGTTTCGACCACATACCGCAAGGCGGCGCAATAAACGTCGAGCGGGAATTTAAAAATTTTGCATTATTATGAATTGTTTATGTATATTAAAGGACTGAAACGGACTTTTTCCTATTTTGAAATATTTGTAGTACAGATAATTTACTCTTATGACTGAAAAAGAAAAAAATATCCTATAATATAGGACGTAATAAAAAATTAAGAAGTCATTGAATATAATAATTAATTCAGCATTTTAGTAATTACAAACCTATAAATGATAGGACAATTTTACCATTGGACAATAACTTGCACATCTTTTCATTTTTCTCATTAAATATTATAATTATAATTAGTATAAAAAGTAAGATGAATAATAAAAAATAATTCTAAATTAGATTCCGAGTACACAAATGAACGTAAACAAATTTCGAAAATACAAAGTGACGAATAATAAAATTTTAGGGCTTTAATATAACGATACAAGATTTTTAATTGTCGAAAAATAAAAATCCCCAAATTAAAAATATCCGAAATTATAATTTAACGAATTATATGTATACCATTAAGCCATTTCCCTTTCAGGGTAGGCGTGACACTACCCGATTCGGGTAGTGTTTGTAGGTGGATAGTTTCTTGTAGTAAATAACTACAAGTGTGGGCTCACCACACCCACGATGTGCCAACAGCACTCAGTATTCTTGAATGGTCACCCATCCAAGTACTAACCGCGTCCAACGCTGCTTAACTTCAGTGATCTGACGAGAACTGGGTTTTCAGCGTGGTATGGCCGTTGGCATATAATCAAGAAGTCATTGAATATAATAATGAATTCAGCATTTTAGTAATTACAAACCTATAAATGATAGGACAATTTTACCATTGGACAATAACTTCATATAATTTTTGAATTATTCCATTTTTAATTATGAAATTAACGAAATATTAAATTCCCATACAATTTGCAAATTTTCGAAATTTAAGATTTGACGAAAATAAAAAATTAGTTATTAAAGATATATTAAATAATAATTATTTATTTTTGTCAATATTAAATTTCGGGAATTAAAAAAATGTGAAGAATTTAATAATTGGACAATTATATAATTCCGTAAATTTTAATTTTGGATATTATTGAGATTTTTAGTTTTGCGGTAAATTTAAAATCCTGTCATTTTAAAATTCAGAGATTTCATCATTCATGAAATTATATTTTCGGAACCCGTTAATTTGTGTATTTATTATCTCTTCACTTTTTATCAGTCCCTACATAAATAATTAATTTAATAAATTAGGATTTATCGTTAGTTTTCGCACAAATCCTTATAAAGGGTTTCAGAGATTATTGGAAAGAAAAAATTATAACGTCAGTGGAGATGTTTAAGAAAAAAGTATTTTTTGAAGCAGGTACGTATTGAAATTTTATTTTTAATTTCTAAACTTTCTTCTTTTTTTCTGGTAATCGATTTTTTTGCGCGAATTTACTTACATACATAATTATTTACAATACATTCTATAATTTGTTCTTACAATTGTAATTAAATTATTCAGCGATTTCATAATAAAGTTTTGTATTCAAAACTAAAATGTTGCATTAGTAAAAATTTAATTTTGACTTTTGATTCCCTTCACTTTAATTCCATTTTTACTTCTTATGACGTTTCCTTGAATATTCTATTTAAAATTGTACAAATAGACATGTCTATTTGTAATTCTATGTTGAAGAATTTCAGTTTGGTTAGAAAATACTTTAAATTAAAAGTTTTGAACATTGAAAAGTTGAACAGCCGGGAATTTTTTTCTTAGGGTGACTTTTTACGAAGAAAAATTACAAAATTAAAAAAAATACTAAATTTGGACAAAAATAATTATTAAATACTCTTTTCAATTTTTTTCTGGTTGGAAAATAAATTTGAAAATAATTTTTAATTTTAATTTTGAGCTTTTGCTCTGTGAAACGAAACTCTTAGATTTCAGCAAGTACTATTAAAATATTTAAAACAATTTCCCACGATTTTTATGAATTTTATTTAAAGTTAATCCAAAGAAATAAAATTTTAATTTGCAGTAAAATATTAAAGCACGTAAAAAATATAAGAAAAAATAAATTTTAAATAGAAAAATTGATGAAAAATAAAAGTACCGAATAATAAATGCCCGAATTTTAATATTTCAGAAATCCAAAGTTATCGAATTCTATAATTTCAAAATTATTCAATTCACGAATTATTAAACTAACTTAAATTTTTTAATTCGCGAAATTTAAATTTCAATAATTAGTAAATTAATGATTAAATATTTAAAATAATTATAAATTATTTTATCAATCCCGATGTGCTAGATACTTCAAAGATTTTGATTTCTGAATCTTAATCATTTAGGAAATTTAATAATTTGTTACTTTTATAATTCGTTTATTATATAAATTGAATATTATATAATTCAATTTTGGATTCTGGAAATTTTAAAATTTAAGAATTTATAATTCGATATTTCTAATCTTCGTCAATTTATCTATTCGGTATTTTCGGTTATTCCCTTAATGTGAAACAGTTCCAAATAAAAAAGTCAAATTTAAAAAGGTTTCAATTCGGAAGTAGTTTTTTTTCATTTAAATTACAAGACTTCCAATTCTGCACTATTGAAGGGTGTCACGGCATAACCGTGTAAGTGCCACTTTTTTCAAAACACGTTTTATTGGCTTAAAAATTCTCTAAAATTCCACCGCACATTTTAATGAAAAAAAATTGAACTTTGAAATTGTTTAAACAATTTTTGTTTAAACAAATTGTTTAAAAATGCGAGATACGGAAAAAATAATAGCGCAATTCGATTCTGCGGAAAAAATTATATAAATTCCATGTATTGGACAATTTTTTTTCCACCCAACTTGTTATGCAGTAAAAATACAAATTCTATAACATTTAATTGTTTATTTATACTTCGTCACCAATCGGGTCCATAAAAAAATTGCGAAATGCATATATAATTGATGTAATTTCTTCCGTAGAATCGAATGGCACTATTATTTTTTCCAAATTTCGCTTGTTAAACAATTTGTTTATACAAAAATTGTTTAAAAAATTTAAAAATAAATTTTTTTCATGAAAAGTCTTCTATTAGTTTTCATGCTATTAGAAATTCAGTCTAAAAAAAAAACAAAAAAGATTAAAATTCCGATGCACTTACACGGTTTTGACCGTAGCCGACATTTGACGCTATGTATCTCGAAAAGTATTAACTTTTTTACAATTTTGTTTATTGAGATCTGTAGAGCTCGATCAAATCTCGAATGTACTTTCTCATTTTTTTTAAGAATTCAATTTTTGCGAAGGTTTTTTCTCTCTCCTGAAAAATTTATCTCGATGGATCTTCATGCTTTTGCCGCGACACCATTCAATTGCAAAAATTACGCTTCAAATTTAATTAAAATTAAATTAAATATTTCTAGTAAATAATCTATATATGATCTACGTAAATTTAATATTTTACTGCAGTATACAATTCCATTTATTTGTATATATTGATCCTCTAAAGCTTCTGCTCACTCACGAAGTACATAATTCAAGTCATATAGTACTTCCTGGATATTCGTGGGCTCACCAAAGATATTCTTTGGGCTCACTCATTCTCATCATTGACGGTGACTCATTCACGCGCTTTGACGCGGTTGCTATGGAAACAATGAAAAGTTGTAGAGGGCAGCACCTCGGTATAGGCGAAAAATAGTTAGCTATATATTTTCGGCGTCCCCACTCCTGACCCTTGCCGCATCTAGGTAAAATATCTTTGGTACCACAAATCCACTTGGTCCGGTAGGTACCTAAATTTCCTATCACAACATCCTTGGTCACAAAAGAAAGGAATGATTTTTGGACTCATAGATAAAGCTTATATATACATAGATAAAGCTAAAAATATGTCTACATGCCCCTGAAAAATCTCTTCGTAATTATAAATTGTTTAAGCTACCTTCGCATCGCACTAATAACGGAGAGAACTCAGCGCTCACACGCATTTGTAGAGAAGCGAACGACTTAGGCAATGAACTTGACTTTTTTAATATGTCAGCGTTCCAATTCAAAACTATATTGCGCAGACTAGCTGATACTTATTAATTAATAACAGGAAATTATTCGATGAACTTTCAATTTTTCAATAATAATATATTGCAATTATTACTTGCGTTGTCACAGCGGCCATCGTTGAACTATTGCGCCAATATTTAGACTTACACCTAATTCTTGATATCGTTAACACTCTAATGTATACAAGGGCTTAGCCCGTTCACTGTTTCAATAAATAAATAAATAAAAAAAGCTATTAAACTATCTTCATTCAAATTTAGACCGCAAAACATCAAACTAATACAAAAAACTTTAATTCAAAATGGTTACCCTATTATTCTTATTAATAAACTTATCAAAATCCGAGTTCATGATATTTTTAATCAACTGGATAAAAAAGAAATCAATAATTCCAAAAGTTATGTTGGACACACAAGCAGACCTTTACATTATAGAATTAAAGAACATACTCGCCGAAACTATGATCCTTAATATAAAATCTCTAAACGATATTGTCGTTTTCGATTCTGACGATTTTTGAGAGTAACGCTGGTAACGTTTGCTTGCTGTAGGCCGCTCATATTCAACAGTAGTGTGTGGCTGTGTATGGTACTGCATTTGAAATCAGTGATGCTAACTGAGTCGCCTTTATCTGCGCATGTTTGAATTGTAATATAGTTGATTGGCTGTAGTACGCGCCTGTATTTGAATTGCCAAATGAGGACGCGAACTAGAACCAATAAGCGCCATTCATTCGAAGCATGCGCATGTCAAGGTGGTCTTTTCGGGATCACTGTGGGAAATAGTAATCGAATCGAATCGTAGTTCGAGTTCGATAATAATACGTCACGTGTTTTTTCGTATTTGGTAATGCACGGCTCAGTGTTGCCAACCGTTGCACGGTAAAGTCTGTAAAAGAGGTAATTAACCATAACCTCAATTGTGATGGTAGTCTGTTTTTAAACTGTTTACGTAAATAAGAAATTTTCAAATTAATCATTTTTACGCTCTGCAACTGTGATTTATATCATGATTTAATTATATTTATTATATTTATAGAAGTATGTCAGAGGTCTGTGTATGTCTACAGATCAAAAATTTTATAATTTAAAAAGATGTTCAAATTAAGAATTTTTACGCTCTCAATAAGCACTCCTATTTGAAAAAACAACGATACTTTAAGAAATTGATTTGGATAATTTGAAGGGATTTCAAAGAAGTTCAAAGACTATAAGGTATTTTTTTATCCAAGGAATTCTCAAGATCTTCAAACAATTGCAAAGAATTTCAAAAGATGTCAAAGAATTTTGAATATTTTGACGTATTATAAAATATTTTAAGGAATTTTTAAGTGACTTCACTAACTTAATAGGATTTCAGAGGATTTAAAAAATTTCAATTGATTCTAAAATATTTAAAATTGTTATATTGTGGGAAAATATTTCAAACAATTTTAGTAGATTCCGAAGAATTTTTTATTTATTTTGATAATTTGAAGGAATTTTAAAAAAAGACTGGGAATATTTTAGGGCATTTGAAAAGAATCCAAAGCATTTGAAAGAGATGTCAATAATTTCAATGAATGCCAACAGATTTTAAAGGGTTTGAAATATTTTAGGATATTTTAACAGACTCCAAGACATTTCCAAGAGATTTCAATAATTTTGAGGAATTTCAAAGAATGGTAAAGGATTTGAGAACTTTAAGAGTATTTTAAAAGATGTCAAGACATTTTCATAAGCTTTAAAAAGTTTCAAGTGATTTTTAAAGAATCAAAGGATTTCAATAATTTGACAGAGTTTCAAAGGATTGGAAATATTTTAGGCTGCTTTTGGAAATTGCAAGGGATTTTGAAGAGTTTAACAAATTTTCAAGGAATTCAAAAATATTGTGAAGAATTTTAAATATCTTAGGGTATTTTGAAAGATCCTAGGAATTTTTAAATTGATTTCAGTAATTTAATGTTACTCATAGGATTTGAATTATTTTATGGCATTTTAAATGATCTAAAGAATTTTCAAGAGCTTTAAAATGTTTCAATTGATTTCCAAAGGTTTGAAAGGATTTGAAAACTTTCAGAGTATTTCAAAAGATTCTAAGGAATATTCAATTGGTTTCAGAGGATTTGAAATATTTTAGAATATTTAAAAAGATTCTAAAGCATTTTCAAGAGATTTGAAAAAATTTGCATGGGGTATTGTATCGAAGAGTTTTCTAAAATTTCGAAAATATAGATCGATTTATTAGGACCTATGCCAGGTTTTAGGGTATATCAAAAGATTTCAAGGAATTTTCAATTTATTTCGGTAACATGATAGGATTTGAAATGATTTAAAATATTATAAAGTATTTTTGAAGAATTTAATGCACTTTCAAGATATTATTAATTTTTTAAGGAATTTTAAAGGCATTGAATGACTTTAAGAGGAACGAACAAATTTTTCTGGGAGTTTAAAGAATTTGTTTACAACTTCGAATTATATGAAACTATTTCATAGGACTTGCAAGTTTTCAATATATTTTAGAATATTTAAATGAATTTTATGAGATTTCCGAATATTTCATTGATTTTAATGGATTTTAAAAGCTCTCAAGCTATTTTCATAAATTTTCCAGGATTCAAGAAAATACTATAAAATTTCATATAATTTCACGGGATTTTATAATATTTCAATGTACTTTAAGGAATTCATTCACTGGAAATTTCTATCGACAGGATAATTTTCTTCTTATAATAAAAGAATTTAATCATTTTGACGTAAACAACAGATACGATAAAAATTTTCACACAAAAATGTGCATGTATAAAAAAATTATACTAAAACATATTTTACTTTTTCGTAATAAAGTGCATCATTTATGATAAGAATTAGAAAATTAATTTTTCATGAAAAAAATTCACTACATCTCTCAATGCATAATAAAATATTAGTGGCTAATGGATTACTATAGAGTATAAACGGCAATAATTGCCGAGCAAATAGACAATTTAAAAATTTGTTATCATATTTCTTGAAAACTGAAAGATTGTTAATTACTGCCACTATTCTATGTATCATTCATTTTTTTAAACTTTGTATACCATTAAAGCTTATTGTAAAGCTTATATAATAATGAAAATTAATATTATTCGTAGTATTTTTCAATTTGAAATTTATATGTTCATATACATGTTAAAACGAATAATTCACAATTTATTTCATAAATAACATTTCTTTTAATTTATAAAATAAAAAATGTATGACGGCAATATGATTTATAAATAAGTTAAGTGTTAAACAAATCTAAGAGTTGCTTATAATAAATTGAATTATAGTTATATTCACAATTTTTTCAAGATGATAACGATGGCAGAATTTACCTAGAAATAAATTATGAGAAATCCATTACTCCTTTAGCTTCAACAGAGAAAAAATGTGAAAAGGAGCTCCTTATTGAAGGTTACGTACATCATCCTGCAGTGCCTTCTAATTATTTTTTACAAATATTTTGTTACATTAATTAAATATAAATAACATAGAAAAAATAAGTATTTGGTTTATTCTTTTTCATAAAAAAACATTAATGAGCGCGCGCCTTGGCGCGCGCAAGACTACTAGTCCTTAATATAAAATCTCTAAACGATATTCTTGATTTCGATAGTCACGATTATATCGTTTGCGCCTGCCATGGGTGTGACACGAGGCATCAGTGCGTTAGAAAGTGATGGAACATGTCACGTTTCGATGGTCACGATTATATCGTCTTCGCGGCTATGGGTGTGACACGAGGCATCCGTGCGTTAGAAAGTGATGGAACATGTCACGATGTCACGTTCTTCAGTTGGATTCATTCGATCCCAACGGAGCCGCCTTGATCTGCGCTTGCTTGGATTGTAGTGACGTTCATTGGCTACAGTGCGCGTCTGCATTTAAATTTTAAATACGGACGCAAACTAGAGCCAATGAGTGCCATTCAATCGAAGCATGCGCATGTATTTTGGGATCACTGTTGGAAATAGTATAAGCGAATTGAATCGTAGTTCGAGTTCGAAAATGCGACAACGTGTTTCTTCGTATTTAGTAATGTGATGCGCCTGTTTGTATACAAACTCGTGTACGTTTCGGTTCTACTTTTTTAAAATAATTAGAAGAATTTGAAATATTTTGAGATATTATGAAAGATTTTAAGGAGTTTTCAATTCATTTCAAAAGATTTCAAAGTGATATATATTGTAGGAAAATATTTGACAGAATTTCAGAAGATTCCAAGAAATTTGTTATTTATTGTAATAATTTGAAGGGACTTTAAAGGACTGGGCATATTTTAGGGCATTTGAAAAGAATCCAAGGCATTTGAAATTCCAAAAGATTTTAAAGGGTTTTAAATATTTTAGGATATTTTAACAGATTTCAAGGAATTTTCAACTGATTTTAGTAATTTAATTGATTCAAAAGGATTTGAAATATTTTAGAGTATCTTAAAAGATTTCAAGGTTTTTTCGGAAGCTTTAAAATGTTTCGAGTAATTTAAAAATATTTTAACTAAATCATTAGGATATTTTAAACGATTGCAAGGAATTTTCAAGAGTTCTAAAAAGTTTAAAAGTGATTTGAAAGAACTCGAAATATTTTAGGGAATTTTGCAGGTATTTGTTTCAACAATTTCGAAGGATTTTAACGGGTTAGGAGAGTTTTAGATAATTTCAAAAGAATGAAAGACATTTTCAAAAGATTTATATTATAATATATATTATATATATATTTATATATAATATATATTATAATTATAAAATTATAATTTGAAGTAGTATAAAAATTTTTTCCTATCACCACTACGTAGCGCGTCCTCAGGTTGCGGATAGAGGAACGGCCCGTAAGGCTGAACAGCCCCCAAGGTTAACTGCGAATACAAGAATAAGCAGTCGCGGACAGCCGATAGGAGCCAGTCGTGGGTGTGGTGAATCTAGCACTGGTAAAAAATAGGTACACGACAACCATGGCTTGGGGGGACCCACCCATTCGCGTTCATACACAATGGGTGGGTTCTGGCAAGCCAAGGTGCCGCGTGTACCCACCTAGAAACTATACCCGAACCAAAACCAAAAATCTTGTAAGGGAAAAATCCTGCTGCCCATTGGACACTGCAGCGATGACACTGCCCGCAAGGGATGTGTGGAATGATTCGCCTGCATAGGGCCAAAGGGGTATTGATGCCAGTAGGCGCGCTGCCTTGCAGGGGGACGTTAGGGTACGAGGATGAAACTGTAATGTGTCTGACGACAAGTTGACATGGTCCTTGTCAGAGTCGGAAAGCTCCCATACTTAGACCTAGGGAGGTATGGGGGTTATCACTCCTGGGACAGTGGACTCACCTACGATCGGAATAGGATCCTAACGTGCGGATTATCTTGAAACTACCATGGCTAACTT
>CAKNYM010038785.1:21467-38311 GCA_932195095.1 Andricus curvator | reverse complement strand
ACACACACACACACACACACACACACACACACACACACACACACACATATATATATATATATATTGACTCTACATAAAAATTGACTCAAGGCTATTGGACTCAAGCTTTAACCTGAAAATTCAATCACCTAATTCTACTAAATAAATACTAGAATTAAATATTTTTAGATAACTGCAAGAATAAATGTAATATTAAAACTCTCCAAAAATTAAAACTAAACAAATCAATTTCTCACAAGAAGCAGTTTATTTGACAATAATTTGCACTAAGCACGTAAAATCACAAAGTGCACATAAAAATATATACATTAGAAATATTAATAAATAGAAATATATCACATTAGGGTGTTCCAAAAAAGGCTTAATTTTTTCTGAAATAGTTCCCCTACGAAGTATATCCTTTGGTATCAAAATCAACCCTGAATTTTTATTAAATTCAAAGAAAATATTTAGGGGTCGCCCAAGCTCTTTTTTGCGAAAAATGCTTCTCTTATTTTAATTGCCGCTGTTATTAAATTATTTTTCTTGATCATACCTGCAGTGTATTATGTTTATTGGAGTACATCACCGGAGTTTTGACAGAATCTTGAGAAAATACTTAGGGGTCTCGCAAACACGTTTTTGTACGGCCGCTAAATATGTTTTTAAAATTCAGTCAAAAATCTGGGTGTTTTATTTCACTAAAAGTAATTCTGTCCAGGTATGCCAAAGTAAAATAATCCATTAACAGCGGAAATTAAAATAAACCTTTTTTTCATTCATGGGCCTCTGAGACCCTAAACTGAAACGAGCTTTGCTTGTCCACGTTGCCTGGAAATTTTATTTTGGAGATGACTTATTACTATTTTAAGCCTAAAATTGACAAAATCGTTAGGGTCCTTTTCAAAATAACTCATTTTTTGACATTTTATAGGCCATTTATCATGCATATTTCTTAGAGGAAAAGTCATATGTGATATTCTTTGGGCCGAAAATCTGTAATTTCGTGACCAAAAAAAACCTTCTTAATGCTGAATATCGAGTGACCTTCGGAACGCTTTTAAAATGTTGAAAAAGTGCAAAAAAAATTAGTTTTTGAAAATTGTTCGTCACGGGTACATCGTACAACTTAAGTCCATAATCGAAAAAGGAAGTAAACAAAATTCCTTAAAAGACTAAAAAACAATATCCTAACACTAATAGTTTAGAAGATATGGCCTGTAAAAGTGATTTTTCAGTGAAATTTTTTTCGAAAATTTTTGTTTTTGTGAAGTGCCTTTTTCTTTGAAATTTTCAAATTTATTAATTAATGTTTAACAAAAAAATAACTTTTCTGTCAAAAAAGATGGCTTTTTGACAAAATACTTGAATTTTTAGGAAAATAATTGAATTTTCATCGTAATAGCTTAATGTTCAACTTAAGAATGTGAATTCCCAACAAAATAGTGTAAAAGTTGATATTTCAATAAAAAAAAGACGAAATATCTACAAAAAAAGAAAAGGAATTTTAAAACCAAAAAGATGAATTTTCAACAAATGAAGATTTTTGACTCAAGACAGAATTAATTTTCCACGGAACTAATGTATTTTTATCCAAAAAATATGAAATTTCATACCAAGATTATTTTTTTACCAAAAAAGGATAATTTTCAACTAACAAGGATTAATCTTCAGAAAAATGGAAAATTTACATTTTTAGTTAAATAAGTTCATTTTAAACGAAAAAAAAATCCATAAAATAGTTAAATTCGCAACTAAAGACTCAAACGTACAATAAAAAATTTTCAACAAAGGAGATAAACTTTTACCAAATTAGTTCTATTTTCAATTTAAAAAGATTAATTTTCAACAAAATAGTTAAGATTTCAACCAAAGAGATGATTTGTTAATTAAAAATGTGAATCTTCAACAAAAAAATGGTTTCTTAACGAAGTGATTCAACCAAATCTTTCAAACAAATGAGTTGAATTATCAAGCAATGAAGATTAATTTTAAACAAAACGCAGTTGCATTTTTATGAAAAAAAATCTACTAAAACAGATTATCTTTTAATTCTAATATTTTCTTATTTATATAAACGTTTATTTTTTAGCGTGCTGGCCTTAAAAAATTG
This sequence comes from Andricus curvator, assembly GCA_932195095.1. NCBI lineage: Eukaryota > Metazoa > Arthropoda > Insecta > Hymenoptera > Cynipidae > Andricus > Andricus curvator. The sequence goes on along the minus strand of CAKNYM010038785.1, from coordinate 36,219 downwards.
ACTTGCTTACACTTCTTTGACAGAATTTTCTTAAAACTAACCCTTAAAACTAACATCCTTCCACACCTTATCTCTAACGCCGCTCGCTCTTATCGCATTGCCTTCCACGCTACACTATTTACAATATTTACAGATTACTTATATCTACTTCCTCTCCTATTTACAGTCTTTCCTTCTCCATTCCTCTTCCTCCTTCCTTCTCTTCTTCTCCATCTTACCCAAGACTCCCTTCACCCATGCTACTGCCCTTTTGTCCCCCCTTTCATGCATCAGTACCTCCATGTTTATCCCACTCCTTTCTACCTCTACGCACGCCTCCAACCAATGCTCCACTCTTGCCTCCCCCTTCCCACATAGTTCACACATCCTCTTTTCCCTAGCGAGCCAGAACCTATTATAACCCTCCATGCACCCACATCTCATCCTCGCTATAAGCTCCTGACTTCCTTTCTCTCCTTTCTCACACAAATATTGCGCTCTCGTCCTTGGCATAATCCACACATAGTTCCCATTAAACCTTGTCTCTCTTATTCTCTCTTCCCCTGCTGTCTCCTCTCTCTCCATGCTGTTTTTCTTAACCAACTCATATACCTTCCTTCCATCCTCATGCGTCCTTCTCACTTCATCCATCTGCAGTCCATTCGTTCTAAAATACCTTTCTCTTTCAACCACCATCTTCCCATCCCCTCTCCTGTTCTCCTTCTCCCACCAACACTCCCTAACCAGCTTACTTCCCCCCTCTTCCAAAAATTTCTCCTCATACTTACACGCCCGACTCCCCGCTAGAATCCCTACACTCGTTCTCCCCGTCTCCCTCCTGACAATATAATTAGGCGTGTTCCTTGCCAGCCCCAGTGTCCACTTTACATACCTCTCCTGTATCCTATTTACCTCTTCGCTTTCCTTCCACCCCCACACCTCTACTCCATACAATAGGACACTCATCACTAGTGAGTCAAACAATTTCATTCTCCTCCCAAAATCATCTGCGAATAACTTCTTTCCCAACCCCCACACCTGCCTCATCACCACATTTGCCCTCCTCACTCTCTCTTTTATGTGACCATCCACTCCGCCATTCCTCCGAAACAAGAAGCCCAGGTACACAAACTCTTTCACCTCCTGAACCGCCTTTCCCTTCCACTTCCACTCCCCTTCCTTACCCCTTCCACCTCCTTTTCTGAAAACCATAACCTTGGACTTTTCCGCATTTAGTTCTAACCTGTTTTTATCCAGGTATCTTCTCAACCTCTTCATTATTTCCTTTAAGGCCTCCTCGCTTTTTGCCACCAACACTATGTCATCTGCATATGCTAGCGACCAAATTCTAACCCCTCCTATCCTGACTCCTCCTACTACTCCGGCCTCCAGCTTACTTTCCATATCCGCAATTAAAATCGCAAAAAGCGTTGGGCTAAGCGGACACCCTTGTCTTAATCCCCTATCCATCCAGAATCCCTCCGAAATCCCCTGTCCTCCTCTAACCTTATCTTTGGTCTCTTCATATATCTCCCTTACCCTCTCGATCAGGCCTCTCTCCACTCCCCTATCCTCCATCGCCTCCCACAACCTCCCCCTATCCACCGACGGAAACGCGCCTTTTAGATCCACAAAAAACGCGTACACTCTCGACCCCTTCTTCGCTAATTCTCTATCCACAATGTGCTGCAGAACGTAGATATTTTCGATAGTACTCCTACCTGCCCTAAAGCCAGCCTGCGTCTCCGGCAATATTCCTTTCCCCTCGACATCCTTCCGCAGCCTCTCCGCCACCACCATCGCGTATAATTTATACGCCGTATTCATTAGCGTAATTCCTCTATAATTTTCCTGCCTATCCCTATCTCCTTTCGTATACAGAGGTACTACTAAACCTTCTCTCCACCCTCGTGGGAATCCCTCCCCCCTCCATACTTTCTTCACTACCTCCTTCAGCCTCTCCCTAACCTCTTGTGTACTAAACAGCCATGCTTCGTTCTCTATCCCATCCAGCCCTGCTGATTTTGACCTTCTTAACTTCCTTATCTGTTTCTCTATCTCTTCGTCATTCAACTCCTCCATCTCTGCCTCCCCCGTTCTTCTACTCCCATCATCTCTCTTCCTTGAATCTGAGCCCTGGAATGATTCTTAAAAAAACTCCCTCCACTCCTCACTCCCTATCTTCTCGCTTATCCCTACTCTACGCTTCCTAAACCTATTTATTATCTTCCAGACGTCCCCCTCTGTCTTAACATTTCCTAACTTCTCCACCAGCTCTTTCTCGTTTTCCTGTTCTTTCTTCTTACACATCAATCTAAACCCCTTCCTCATTTCTACGTACTCCCTTTTCGCAGTACCCTCTTTCCACTTCTTATACTTCCTCTTCACCTTCCTTTTAATCTTTTTACATTCCCTATCCCACCACGGCTTCACCATTCCTTTCTTCTTCTTTTTAAATACCTTCTTTTGCACGCAACCTTTCACTTTCTCTTTTAAATCCTCCCATATCTCTTCCACCGTCTCCCCTTCGAAGCGTACCTTCCCTAACTGCTCCTTATATTTCTCTATCGCCTCCCTCGTCCAGCTAACCCTCTCCCCCGTCGACACTTCTTCCCCACCTTGCCTTCCGCCGTTCTCATCCCTTATCCACAACCCTAATGGCTGATGGTCTGACTCTACCCTCCCTTCTACTGCGAATCTCTCCATCTCCTCCCACCCTTGCATATTCATAACTACATAATCTATTACCGATACCCCCACCTTACCTACGTATGTGTATTCTCCCTCTTCGTCCCCAGTCGCCATACCATTTGCCACCGCCCAGCCTCTATCCTCCATCCAGTCCCTTAGAATCTCCCCCTCCTTATTTACTAACCTATCCTTCGAATTCCTTTCGAAGCTCTCCCCTTCCCTGTAAAGTCACAAACTTACTGATTACCCCTCCTATCTTCACTTTCCTCATTTGCACTGCCTCCCCCTCTTCATCTCCGTGAGCTTCTTCCTCTAATCCATCTCTAACCCGTTCTAAGATGTATAATTCAAAAACGTTAATAAATTTTTGTATTTAAGAATTATTTTTCAATTAAACATGTTTTCAGTTTAGGTGCTCTTTCAAACAAAGTACTTCTTTTTAATTGAAGGTTTTTAAATAAATTATAAATGCACTTATTAAATTTCAATTTTAATGAAAAAATGATTCTGATCAATGAGAATTAAAATCAAAAGATTGTCAAATATTTGAAACACCATTAATGAAAGTCTAAGCTTCGAATTTCGTTTCACATTTAACCATCTTGACCTAATCTGCAACACATGATTGTAACCATTTAATGTGCATAATAATTTAATTCAAATTTTACCGCTCATGCGTGCGCATGGTGAAAGGATCAAAAAGCCAATTCGACGCCTCCATTCAATATGAGTCTATGTGCTGACGGCGCCGTGTATGAGACTATTCCCTATGCTTATACACAGCGCATAGTCTCATACTGGGCGCTGTCAGCAGATAGACTCATATTGAATGGAGGCGTCGAATTTGGTCGCAGCTGTCATGATCCGTTTGTCAACGAGTGTGTATATGCCATCCGAAACTTATATTCGTATACGAGTTAACAGTTTGATCATGCGCAGTGATTAAATTGTATGATTTGTGAGGCGCGCGGTATAAAAAGTGACAGGATCGAGAGTGATAAAAACAAAAGTTTTTTTACAAATTTAATACAGTAAGTGTATTATGTATTGTTTAATTGGTTTGAAGACTTGCGAATATTTAACCTTTTTTCAGACACATATACTAATTTGTATTGAAATTCTTTGAAAATTTGTTTCGTTTTGAGGTTAAAAAATAATTAATTATAAATTGTAGGTACATTTCATTATAAATCTTATGATAATTTTGAAATGAAAGTTCTAATTCGGCAAAATTTGCCAGAAACGTTTGCAATACCTAATGTATAATAATACAATCATAATTTTATGTGATCCTACTTTTATAACATCGCGTTAATCAAATTCCCACTTCTCTGCTAAAACTCTGAAAGTACTAATTATTCTATACATTATAAATAAATTGTGTTGTAATAATTTTTGTTTATATTTCTTTCCAATTCAACTAACAGCGAAAGCATTCAATTTCTAAATCATCCCCTGGCGGACCGGCCGAACGCAAGCATTACGCTGCAGCGTAATGGTAAAGTAATGTTAAAGTAATGGTAAAGTAATATGGCATTACAACTAATAAAAGAAAGAAAATAAATATGTAAACTGTTGCAATTATAATAAGACGTTAAAATTTACGTTAAATGGACATGCCGTAATTGCAACAAGTTTCTTTTTCATCGTTAAAAAATTAAAAAATAATGTGGCTGTCATTGAAGTCGGGCCCTGCATTCTGGCAACCCGCTTGAAGCCGCCGTTAGCAGACTGCCAACATGCAGGGGTTTACATATTTATTTTGTTTCTTTTATTAATTATAATGCCATATTACTTTACCATTACTTTAACATTACTTTACCATTACGCTGCAGCGTAATGCTTGCGTTCGGCCGGTCCGCCAGGGTCCACATGTTTGGCGCAATTTCACACACGACTCTACAAATAATTTCATTGGCTCAAATTGTTTTGTCACTAGTGAAGCACTAGAATTTTGATGTGAGTTAAACGTGGCAACGCTGTTCAGTATATTCGTATACGAATAACTCGAATCGCAAATTCTAAGAGTGCTCGAGAATACGACTTCCTTCTCGTATACGTAAGTTACCATTCGAAACTTTACGTATACGGAAAGTTTCGAACGAACTCGATTATAGAGCCCCAGGGCCGTCGCTAGAGTTGAGAATTTAAGGTAGGGCAGCGGTGGTTACAGGTAGGGCGGAAGAAAAAATTCCCGGGACATTATCTTAGTTGATTGTATTTTTTAAGGTAGAGCATTGGTATTTTAAGGTAGGGCGTTGCCCCACAATGTCCCCCCCCCCCCTAGCTACGGCCATGCACATATTGCACCGGCCGAAAAAAATGACATCATTTTTGTACCCAAAGACCGGACTATGTGACCCTGAAGGATTTTGGTATCCCAAAACCGAATCCGTTATCCAAATTGTTCCTTTACGTCAGCTTTCTGAGACATCCTAACCTACAAGTGCAAAAATTGCACAATAAGCCATACGTGTATTGGTTTATTGAACAAAACCTCAGTCTTTCTTAATTTTACAGCTACGATATATTCACTGAAGATTGCGCGGGTGTGGAAGTTGGATTTTGACACGACGGCCTCTGCACCGTACCTACTCTTCCACTTTGTGACGAGTTTTACGTCTACATGTTTGCGCACGTTCTTCATTGTTTTTCATTACACTACGTTATTCAATAAGTTAAAAAGGTTCTTTTCAAATTCGTTATGGGATTTTGCTCTCATTGAAGTACTGAAATCTATGTTCGATTTTATAACCAAGGGGATTGATTGAATTTAAGCACTCGGTGAATTTTGACTAATTTTAGACTTTAGAATAGTTTAGAATAATTATTAATATAATTTATTATTATTTATTAATATAATTTAGAATAAATAATACTTTAGAATACAAAGCGATTACACAAACAAGCAAATTAATAAAGCAATAAGAAAATACACTCAAAAAAACAAGTCAACACAACCTACTAAAGAAAGAGAGAGAAAAACGACCACTATCCTACCCTACATTCAAGGTATCACAGAACAAATAGGAAGAATTCTCAACAAACACAACATCCAAACTATATTTAAGCCACCTGCGAAAACAGGACAACTTCTAAACAACCCTAAATATAAAAAGGAACCTTTCAGTGATCCAGGAGTATATAAAATCCCTTGTTCTTGTGGCAAAGTCTATATTGGAGAAACCGGGAGGGCGGTAAGTCAACGTGTAAAGGAACATGAGAGTAAAGTCAGGCTAAAACATTTCATGCATTCAGCAGTAGCTGAGCATCATATCGAAACAGGACATAGCATTTTATTTGACAAAACAACCGTCATCGCAAAAACGTGCAATAAATTTCCAAGAAAACATAGAGAAGCAATCGAAATCTTAAAACAGTCTAATAACATCAATAGGGATAATGGATATAATACTAATCCGATTTGGCTTTCCGCCCTCCCGGGTTTAAAAAAAAAGACTTGATTGGCCAATCAATTTCGACCAGTCCCCACCATGGGGCGCTCTGGCCAATCACAGGCATCGTAGAGAATACATATATAAGAACAACATAACCTAAAACTTCAGTTACAGGTCAGCCTGAAGAAGTGAACTGCAATGTTCACGAAACGTCGGCAACATTCATAGTTTCGCACACGATTGAAACCCGAAAAAACTTTAAAATTTAAAATGTCAATTTATCATAAATTTAGACCGTTTGCCTAATCTTGTTTAAGTGCGCGGTAATGGAGAACGTATTTACGCTTGGGTAGGGGAGTAGTTAGCAGTTTCTTCTCCTTTGAGCCTGGACCAAAGTTCAGGACCAAAAGGCAAATCATTATGGACATCGTGAAGTTCTTCAGGGTATTCTAAGTCTACTTCCAAAATATAGCCAATAGGTTAATCATCGGGAACATTAAAGTTAATATTGACATTTGGAACCACACAAAACCACCATAGGGAAGCCATTGCGCCATTGCCCAACCATATAGGTTGTTGGCGTCAAAGTAGACTAAATAAATAATCTCATCATTCCCATTGTAAACTTTCATGTATGAGTTATTTGATTTGACACAGCGGTTAGAGCATTGGCTTACTCCACCCCTAATGTCTAGCTTAGTAAACATGAGTTTAGCAATGTCAGTGAGAAGTTCTAACCTTATTTCAGTATACTATAACATGGCATCCCACATCAAACCAGGAGTCGTATGTGTGCTGGATCTAGAACGTACGCTTTCAGACACTGTCCTCGGAAATTTTCAAAGATATCCACAAGTAACAACACGTCTGTTCTCATGTACAAGTCAACGTACTTGCCAAGATTTTTACAATTAAATTCAGACCATACGCGTTGCGCATGCGCATAGTCTTCATCAGAGATGTGCGCATCATTTAGAGAACTATAAAAATGTTTTTTCCATTTCGCTCTCTAGTCTAAGTACTCGTAACCCAGATCCACCACGTGCGGATTTTCTCGCACGACGTGCGCGCAGGGGATGACACAGCTGCGTCCTCATATGCGTGACAGGTGTGTCGCACGTCGTGAGGGTCGCACGTCATGCGTGCCGGTGCGGGTATGGTGCGTGCACACATTTAGGATTTATAGAGGGTACAGAAAATATTTGCATTGATATTTTTAAATAAAGAGCAGGTCAATTATCATGAACGTATTTTTTATTATGGGTGGAAGGAATATTTATACATTTTAGTTGCGCATTAGCAATTCAGTTTCCGCATGTTTGTATCAACAATAACAAATATTTTTCGCTCCAACTACAAGATACAGGCACATAAAACTGATAGAAAACATAAAGACGTAGGTAAAAAGTATAATTTTCGTTTAAATAATGAAAAAAATGATGACCTAAAACAAAAATTACCTCTTTTTAATTATTTAAACCAAAAATAAACTGTTTATAACCGTTTTCACGTCTCTTATTAAAGTTTCAGCGAAGGATATTTATTTTTTTGAACACAAACATGTTAATATTTGTTGTTTGAATAATAAAAAAAAACAAGATTGAACAGAAATTAACTGTTTTTAATTATTCAAAACAGAAATAGGCTATTTATATCCGTTTTCACGTTTCACAAAGTTTCAGCGAAAGATATTTATTATTTTTGGCACAAACATGCAAATATCGTAAGCAAGAAATGCCCTTAACGATACTAACATTAAAACGCACGCATTTACATAACTCTAATATTTAATATCACAAACTTCAGGATCTGATATTTTTGCGAGATTAGCACGTTTATGTCCACAATAATAAATATTTTTCGCTGAAACTTTCAGAAATTGTATGAACCATAACAAAAACGGTAAATAGCCTATTTGTTGTTTGAAATTAAAAAAAAACCGGTAACGCCGAAAAGGAGAATAAAACAAAATATTAATAAACACGCGCACGATTCGACACAAATCGATAGTAACGGGGGGCCGCAGAGTCACTAAACATAAAAATCCTATCGCAATAATAAAATTTGCGATCGAGAACCGACACGTTTTCTCGCTAAAAATTCGCAACGGAAGTCGACAACAGCTGTTACGGCGCGTCGGGCGATTACCGTTCGACCGACGCGACGGGGTCTGCGCCGTATATTATTCAGCTAATGTGCGCAGTTTTTAAATATAGCTCCCCTTATTTCTACTTCAAAATAATAAAAAATGAATACAATATGGTTGAAAATTAAAGATGCACTTTTAAAATTTCTGAACAAATATTTTAAACATTGATTTTAAATTACATTCTAAACTCAATTTAATGTTAAACTTGAAATTAAAAACACAAATTGAAGTTATAAACATAAATAAATATGTAAAGTAGAAATTATAACAAAAATTTCATTTTTTTATTTACTTAATTTCAAATTCAAATTGACAAAAGACTAATTGAAATTATTTATATAGTCGATTAAAGTTGGAAATTATAGTTTTAAAATAAATAAAATGCATATTGTACGTTGAAACTATACATCCATGCATTAAATAATTCTTACTAATTTCCTAATTTATTCTTATTATAAAATCGGGAATGTTTTCATTTTTGTAAATAAACCATTTTTACAATATCAATTAATTTAATCTTTAATTATAATAATTATCAATATTTTTAAAAATTCTATTACTATAATAATAGTTTACTATACTACTATTATCAAAAAATGTGCTTATTACTTATATATCATGTATATAATGACCCTCACAAAGTGCGACACACATGCGCCGCACATCGTGCCTATCACAAAGTGCGTCGCATATGCCTCGCATGTACGTGCCCCTCACAAAGTGCGACCCATATGCCTCGCACCCAGCACGCACAGCGTGCCCGCCTGCCGTGCGAGTAACGTGCCCCGCACGTTTTTTATCTGGGAAGGCAATACACTTTTACGTGTAAGCAATTGAATTTTTTCCTGACTTAAATTGGAGAACACGAAACTTACAATTTTATAGTTCTCCAAGTACGAAGCTAGTTTCTCTAATGATGACGCCATAAACCTAAACGAGTCAATGAAGCGAATTTGGAACTCATACTCCTTGAAGTGTTTCATGAAAGAAATATATCATTCTTTTTTCAAGGGGAGGAGGTCAACTTTCCCTTCAAATTCTGTACAAATTTCGCGGATTATAAACTGTGCGTCGTAGCCAGAGAGATTGTGGAACACCACAGGTATAGTTCGAGAATCTTGGTAATTTATATTACAATCTTGATGGGCTGGCCCTCTATATTTACAAGTCAAATGGCTGTGATCTCGAACTCTTGTCTCACCCGGTGCTATTTTCTTTTCACATATGGAGCACACAGTCGCATCCCTGTATGAAGATTTTTGCTCACGTGTAAGATCATCCATAGGAATTGGGCATAAGAATAATGATTCTAAGTCTTCAGCCAATTGCTCCAATTCCTTGGCGAACCACTTTGCAGGGTCTGCACCTTTAGGGCAGGAATGATAGTCAGACAATGAATCGTCATAGCTGCATTTCAAGTAATATCCTAAACTGAAGATTTCATGGGGTTGGAAAACTTCAGAATTGGACATATTTTCCTGCAGCTTTTCAGCCGGTTTCAGCAAACATTCACAGTCTGCATAGACTATGAATGGGACCTTTTCTTTATTATTGTAATTTTTAAATTCTACAAAGTTCTTGCCGGGTTTGGGTAGATCAATTTTGTAGTGGTTTAAGGTCTTACAATCTTCTTCGTTAGTAGACAATTTTTCAGCACTCGGAAAGTAGTGTACACATGTATCGTAAACATGTTTTTTGTGTTCGTATTTCGATAGTTGCTTAAAAACAATTCTAGACAAATCTTTTATCTATACTATATATATATATTTTTTTTTTTCTGATGTTAGATGTGGAGGGACAACAGTATAATTGAATTTTCTTCTGTTGAGACCATAGGGGAGCGGCGGCAAATGCGGCGCGGCGGTTAATGTGGCGCGTTCGAGTTTTCGAATATTAACGCACTTTCTGCTTGTGGAGATAGTTTCATTACATGTATATATGTTTTCAACCTTACATTATTTAAAAATGGTGATAATTAAATTAACTGCCTGATTTTTATGACGAAAAGTTAGTTTTGGTTCTTTCACTTGTATTGTCTCGTGTAAGCTTATAAATTTTTTTGGAAATATACTATTCCGAGATGCTTGAATGCTTTAAAGTTTAACATTTTGAGTAAAACTAATAAACTTTTATGTAAAAAATCTTTATTAAATACTATTCACATGCGACTAAAATGGCGCATTCGGGACTAAAATCGGCAGGTAACTTGGTTTGTTCTGACAGAATAAATATTTAGAAGGTTTAGAGTAATGATATTATTTGAATGTTGAATCATTATAACTGTTTTGGAAAAGAATAAAATTTACTTATTGCAAATATAATTTTGATTTATTGTTTATAAAACGTCTGCAATCTTATCTTAAAATACAAAATTTGTAGCACTCCTCAAATTATTGTAAGACAATCTGCACTGTTAAAAAATATTTTTTCTTCAAATTTCGACAGACATAATCCCTCAAATATGTAATAATATCAAACGTAAATATATTTATCTCATTTTTATTAAATTTCACTAATTTTTCTTCATAATTTGGTTTTTATTCAATAATTATGAATTGAAATCGAAACGCGCCACATTACCAAACAAGGTAGGACAACTTGGCGCAGATGAACTTTTTGGAAAACACATTAATTAACCGTTTTAATGAACTTCAATTAAATTATCTCCATGCATAGAGCATTTGTAAGATCTTAGCCTAAACAAAATATATTTTATTACAATATTTTACTTTATATTTGAATTTTTAATCGTACATTTTCCTTTATGTGCGCCGCATTCGCCGCCGCTCCCCTATACATTTACAGGTATATTGTTCAATGTTTCAAATTTCGGTATATGTTTCAGAGTTATGGAGAAGTTCATTCCATTAAAATCTAATTTATCTTTATACTGTGTATAGTTAGACATATATGTGTATATATATATATATATATATTTCACGACAATTTCGCTATTAAATCTTTCGAAGTTTCTTATTAAAGCCCTGATAGTCAGTTTTAAATTTAATAAATTCGGATGTAAGTATAGGCAATTTCGAATTAAGAAGATTAAAATTAAGCAATTTCGAACATTGGTATCATATTATTACACTCTTGTTTTACATCATTTAAAAAAAAATTATTTTCAACGTAATATAAAAAAAATTCGATTTTTCCTTAAGATTTAGACAAATAAATCATTTCAGTTTGAAAAATATGTTATTGGGAAACTTCACAAATAAATTATAGTTCTAAAGTAAATGTTCAAAATTAAACGATTTGAAATTGAAAAATTAAAATCTAAATTGTATAAAATTGAAATAGATAGAAATTAAAATAACTGAAATTGATACCTGATCGAAGAATTTCTTCAATCCTGAATGTTTACAATTTTCGAGTACTGAATTTTTATTTTGGACGCTGAATGTGAAATTTTTCCCTTTTAAAAACTTTAGTTTTGCAATGAAAATTACATTGGTTACATTTCGAAAATTATTATTAACAATTCAAAAATTATTCATTTATAAACGATTTAAATGTACTGAAAATAATTTACATTTTATAGCTATTATATAATAAAACGCATCTCTGTATTTTCCTTTATTAGACACAAAAAATTCCTTATCATACTTATTATATTGTTAAATGACAATAGATTTATTGCACAAAGGGTATGCTGATGCTCATCGACATCCATATCTGTTCATATGTAAAAAACTGTGGATCAAGAGAAACCTGGGAGAAAAAAATTATAAAAATAGAGGCCACCCTGAAAACGTTTTTTATCATAAATTTTAATTATTAACACCTTCAATTTTTCATTATTCAATCTTGAGAACTGCATTTTAAAATTCATTAAATTGAAAACGTACGCTCAAAATAAAAATCGAATATGAAATATTTTCAAAGTATAAGATTTGAAAATTACCTGGTCACTCTTTTTGTTTTTGATTGAAATTCGAAAATCCAATCAAACTTCCAATTGAATAAGATGGTACCATTTAATTGAATTACAGAAAAAATCAATGTAAATATTTTTTAACGGAAATTATAAAAAAACAATTAATTTAATAATAGATTTGATGCTTTCATTTAATTAATTAATTAATTTCATGTAATGCTATTGCATGATGCTGACAAGATGCATTTCTTATATTAGTAGAAACTTTTCAAAAATATTTGGAAGAATAAAAAAGGTAGGGTTTTCCAAAAAATATTTTTTTTTGTGTTTGAAGAAAAAATAAAAAAGATTTTCTGGAAAAACCCCACCTTTTTCATTCTTCGAAATATTTTTGAAAAGCTACTACTAATATAAGAAAGGCATCTTGTCAGCATCGTGCTGGCTAAACCATTTTTGAGGCCAGGAGAAGTTTTTTTTGCCTACAAATGTAATTTTTGAATTTTTCTCGTAAACAATGAAAGATATCGCAAAAGAACAAGAGATGTTTTTTATAGAGCTTTTTTAGACGTGCAAACTGTTATGCTAATATTTTTTCGTATCTGTCATTGTTTCCAAGAAAAAGTAGAAAATTAGATTTTGTAAGAAAAAAGAATTCTCCTGGCTATAAAAGTGATTTAGCAAGCATCCAACTTACAAGATACCTTCATTATCAAAGTACAAGTTCAAAAAAAATTAGCAAATGATGAACGCTATTAGAATTAAGAAGAAAATAATAAATATCTCTATTAGGTCAAAAGTTATAGAGGTTTAAAGAAAAAAATCGGGTTTTTTTGAAAAACAAAGCACAACATTCAAATACGGATAACTTCTAGAAAAAATTTTGTTTGCAAATCGGAAAATATGTATCGCCTAATTTTCTCTAAAAACCAACATATTTCGTCCCCGAGAGATTCTGCGATTTCAAGTGTGTAACCCTGCCTGATTTGAAATGGATTCGGTCAAGGGTAACGCTATTTGTCCGGCTACTGGTACACTTACCCTACATTAATTAAAAATGAGCAAATTAAAACTTCTTAGTTCTAAAGACTTATCGGAATTGCAACTTTCTCCAATACAGAAACGTACCTAGTGGGCACGAAATTTGAAAACGTAATTGGAACGTCTTAAAAACGTTTCTTGGACGTACAAGTCAAAAGACGTTATTTGAACGTTTCAAAAACTGTCCTAAGTCAGGCAAAATAATGTTCTGAAAACGTCTCATGTTTCAAATACGTTGTTGAAACGTCTAATGATGTTCTTTAACGTTTGTGCCCACTAGGTAGTTAATGTTTCTTGGTGACTAGGGGCCAAGTTTTCAGAACGAAAAAATTTTTAATATACTTTATTTTTCTATGCGTTTAAATTCTTTTATAATATTTACTTTTACAAAAGTAAATTCGTAATATTTTTACAGTCCTATTTTTCAATCCAATTTTACTTTTAAATTGCTTCACCATCTTAGATTTTGCAAATTCAATGAATTGTTCAAATTAAGTTGTATACTCGGCCAAGTTTTTGAATTTTTTCACTTGAAAATGTAGTCAGTTACAATTTTTTTTAGTAGTTTTGAAATTCACTGGAAATCGACATTCTTATAAACACTGTAAAAAATATATTATTTCAGGGCTAATTTCAGGTATTAAAATGCGACTAAAAACAGTTTCCAGTGATACTAAAATGAGACCACTAGTGGGAATCCAGATTCGTTTTTTGACATTGAAAACAATAGCATGAAGTTATCATATTTCAAAACAGGACACGAAAAATATAATATCGTAAAAAAAGAGATCTCTAGTTTTTACAGTGAATGTTTGATAATATTTCAAACAGTTTCTGATAATAATTATGAGTAACTATTGTGAAGATTTTGTGATGATATATCACTAATAGGCATAATACTTTCATGAACGCATAAAGCAGAAAATGTTTGTTTATTTATAAATTAACAGAATATGAATATTAGGGGTGTTTAAACAAAAGCAAGTCTGAATCTCAACGTTCATTTTCATTTTTTTTTGTTCCTTGTGGGTTAAAAATGGTTAAAAATGAATCACATAGAAGGAGAAATAAATTTGTCTATTTTTACAGAAAAATTAATTTGTATCGAATATATCGTATATAAAAGACGCGGATCATTAAAATTATTTTTAATCATAATTATTTTTATAATTATGATCAAAATTATTTTTAATCATAATTGATTTTATAATTATGCATACTTAGGGAGATATGAATAGTAGGGCTATAGCGGTACGGGGCCACTTACCGACCGAGCAGGTTCTGTTACATGCTAAGTTTAAGGTTCTGTTCCATGCTGAGTTACCTACATAAGGTTATTACCATCGGTCGGTAATGCAGATTTAACATCTGCCGATTGGTAGAATACATCCCCAGCTATAGATCGAGCCTCAATCGCTATATCAGGAGCCTACTTTACCAATCGAGTGTAAATAACTGATGACCTCACTCAATACTTTCATTCAACACTAATATCAATTTATCAACAGTCGGTAATGTACGTATCGGCCGTGAATTGTTGCTGAATACGTTCCGAAACAACGGTATGTGACACCTCCGTGTACGCTGAGATTCCCCCAACGACCACGGGTATTCCCC
>CAKNYM010038784.1:0-11205 GCA_932195095.1 Andricus curvator | reverse complement strand
TTCTTCGAATCCACAAAAAAATGAATCCATTTTTTGTTTAAAAAAAAATATGATGTATAGAGGTGGTGCAAGCCCCATGAAGTTAAATACGTATTTCCCATAGGAAAAAATGTGTTTTTGAAGTTTTTTTTCAGAATCGTCAATATTAGCTAAATCGGGTTGTAACTCGGCATTTCTCTTTACAATTAGCCACACAATACGAATAAAATATTCGTTTTCAAATACCGACCCCATAAGTCTCTTTTATAGGGTCCCAAAAAAACCCATAAGTAAAAAAATGGGGTTGGCGAGTTTTTCTCGCTAATTTTGATTTTTTTGCGCTTTTTTTAATTCAAATTGTTTCTAATACATAAAATACTACTTTATACCGATAATTGAAAGTTTGCATAAATGGTTAAAACAATTCATGATTGTTTTTAGCAATTTTCTCTTAAGAATAGAGATGGAAAGTCGCGGTTTTTTCATAAATGTTCAAGTTTTTGTCCAATTTTCAATTTGAGTGCAGTAAAAGTTAATTATTCTGAACAAACATAATCCTTCAAACAACTTATTATCAATGTTGATGAGATTCGCTCTCAATTATGCTAGAAATTGCTTTTTTTGTCTGAAATTTTCAACTTTTTGTCCATACATCACTGGAAGTGAGTTATCAGTCAATGCAATTTATCAAAAATAAATGTTTAAACAAATTATTATTGTTCAGAGCTATCTTCTTTTATATGAATGCTAAATAATTGCAGTTTTTTCTGAAATTAACTTTTTATCCACTTTTCAATTAGACTGAAGTAATAATTGATTCAAGTGAACGAAAATTGTAACGAGTATACCAGCTGATCGAGTCAGTCCTGAGATCAATATTTTTTACCCATATTTAAAAATAAAAGTTAAAATATCGCGGAAAATTTTTCGGAAAATGTTAAAAAATATTAAAGGACCGTTTGTGGCAAGGCACAGAGTTGGGGGAAGAAAAAAGTTTATTTATGAAAAACATAAATATCGACCGATGCATTTAGGCTTCACGGCAGAAGTTTGTCTTCTATCTTTCTCTGTCGGTAAAGAAGAAGTTCGCTGTTGGTAACTTTTTTTTTGTTAGGCTGCAGGTGGCGCCAGGTGGGATCGATTTGATTTACAAATTATCACAGGATACAGGTTCGATAATATCAAAGTAAAAAAAAATGGCAGTTACCATAATTTCAAACAAACGTTGCGATTTGAATGAAACTCGGTTTCACAAAGCTTTTGAGGTTACATAATTCGGATATAACCACAAAATTAAAAAATCCAAACATGCAATATGGATTTGCATGCAATCCATGAAACTTATAGTTTCGTAGGATTTTTGAGGTTATGAAACTCAAAACCTCAGCCTACTAATGTCTGCTCAAATTAAAAAAAAAAAATTACTTCAGACAATGATTCTTTTTGTTTTTTATTGCTTTTATTGTGCAGTATATCTTTTCAACTCATACGCATGCAAAAAAAGTATGGTTGACTAGAATTACAGTCTACACAAGAGCTCCAATATAAGAGCAGTTTCGGGGGTTGCCTCGCACCGGCCTTGCTACTAAATCAGTGCCTCGAAACGTAAACTGTCAGGGCTGTCAGGGCTGTCTGAACCGTTTCCAATTGTATAATGCCTAATATACTCTACTGAGTACTCGTGCACGGCGGCCCTTCCGAAACTGCGTGGGCCAGCGGTTCTTGGGACTTCTAAATCAGCCCCTCTTATATTCGAGCTCTTGTGTACTTATATCTGCTTGAATCAAAACAAATGTCTTTAGACAATGATTATTTCTAATGTACAATATATTTTCAACTCATACGCATGCAAAAAGTATGGTTGATTAGAATAACAGTCTACTAATGTCTGCTCAAATAAGAAAAAAATTACTTTAGACAATGGTTCTTTTTATTGTGCAGTATATGTTTTTAACACATATACATGCAAGAAGTAGGGTTACCTGGAATTACAGTCCACACATGAGCTCCAATATAAGAGCAGTTTCGGGCGCTGCCTCGCACTGGCCTTGCTACTAAATCAGTCCCTCGAAACGTAAACAGTCACAGCCACCTGAACCATTTACAATTGGAATAACTAATATAATCGACTGAGTACTCGCGCACTGCGGCCCTTCCGAGACGCTGCTCTCGCCCTGCTCCCCAGAAAAACTGCGCGGGCCAGGAGTTTTAGGAACTACTAAATCAGTCCCTCTTATATTGGAGCTCTTGTGTACTTATATCTGCTCGAATCAATTGATATTTCTTAATCTATTAGAAAAAAATTTGTATTCTTTCTATTTTGTGAACATTTTCAAAATGTTGAAAAGCATATAACTTTTTTAATTTTTATCGAAATTAAAAATGTTATTAGGATAATTTTCAAGTATTTTTGTCGATAATTAGTGAAAACTTCGAAAGAAATTTCCTAATCTACCAGGATTTTTTCCGTATTTTTGGAGAAGTTTCATAAAATTGAAAAGTATACAACTTTTCTCATTTTCATCAAAATTAAAATTTTCATTTTCATTATTCGCAAGGCTTCCATATATTTGTAATCTTTACGTAAAGTTTATACAAAATAAAGGAGAACGAACAAAATGAAGAAAGTAATTTTGGCGGCCGTCCTTTTTCTTTATTCTTCATGGATTTTCATTTGCAATTTTCCAAACTCTCTCTCTTTTTTGAAACTTTAATTTGAGCTTTAATTTGGAGAAAAAATGTATTCATTTTACCAATTACAAATGAAATTGATATTGGAAATAAAATTGAATGTAAATTCTAGTACAAAAAGTTCAGCCCCCTCCCCAAATCCGCCCCCCCCCCCAATTGAACGACCGTGAGGCGTAAATTACCGTGACCCGTGACCGTAACCCTTCGCACGATGACAGAAAAACTTGGTGTCAGTCTTGACTTATCTAGCTTGTCGCTTCAAATGTCTATATTTTTAAGTAAAAATATTACATTGTTAACAAAACATATGAATTTTTATTGAAATAATTGAATTTTCTACCAAAAAATATTAATTTTCAACCAAATACATACGTTTTCAACCAAATAGTTGAATTTTGAACTAAAAACCAAAATCGGAGTAGTTAAATTTTCTGCTAATAAAATTAATTTTTAACCAAAAGTAAAAGAATTTTCTTTTTGAACATGAATAATTTCCATCTAGAATTGAAAAGCGTAAATTTCAGTGAAAAAAAAATTATTTTCAAAATAGAAAGAAACAAATCTCAAGAAAATATTTAAATTTAGAAGCAAACAGAAGAATTTTTAATAAAAATTATAAATCTTCTGCAATAAAAAATAAATTTTTAAGAGAAGAGTTTAGCTTTCAACAAAGTAGTGAAGATTTCAAGGACAAATATGACGTTTTAAATAAAACATTAATTTTCTACCAAAACGACAAATTTTCAATAAAAACATTATTTTTTTAATTAAATAGAGATATATTTCCAATCAAAAATTAAAAACTTAAATTTATAGTTAAAAAATTAATTTTCATGGCAATAGTTAGAGTTTATTCTGAAGAGATGAATTGTGAATAAAAATTATGAATATTAAAAAAAAAAAAAAAGAATTTTCAAGGAAAGATTTAACCTTTCAACAAAAATGTGAATTTTCAAATAAAACATGAATTCAAATTTAAACTAGCTGTGAATTCAATCTCGAGTGTTTCCACTTTGTTTTTATTTATAATTATATGGTGCTCATTTCACGAGAACTTTGCTTCCCGTTAGCAAATGTATTTGCTTCCTCATAGAGGATGCATTAGTGATTTTTTTAATAATAGACAAACCAAAGGAAGCATTAGTTATTACATTCTCCTCAGAGAAGGTATTAGATTTGTGTAAAATTTGACCCCCTCCGTGTTTGTCAAATGTCCACGTTTTGAGACATTCTGAACCCAAAAAACAGGTTTTCGCGAATATGTCTGTCCTTCTGTATGTATGTATGTATGTATGTATGTATCAGGCCTCACAGTCCCTATGGATAAAATATAGGGACCAAAGGGTACTTTTCGTCACGCGCTCAAAGGGTAACACATTCAGGATAAGTTTATAAGACTTCAAAACAATTCAAGTTAAATTCCAGCGAATTCGAATGAATTAGAAACAATTTTAAAAGTAAAAAAATTCCATTGATTTCCGTAAAATTGGAATGAATTTAGAGGAATTTGAGATAAACGAGAAGAATTCGATTAAGTTCATAAAAATTCAAGGTGAATTGAAAAAATTTAAATGAATTGATAACAATTTTAAAATATGAAGAAACTTTTATAAATTCAGTAACTTTAAAATGAGCTTAGAAAAATTCAATTGAATTCAAAAGAATTGTATGAAATGCCTAAGAATTCAAGGTGAGGTTACAAAACTTCAGGATCAATTAAATAAAAACGTTTAAAAATTAAAAAAAATCCATTGAATATAATTGAGTAAATTTATAATAATTCAAGTGAATTAAAAAATTCAAGGGAATCCCAAAGAATTTAAAAGAATTCAGGGTGAATTTCTAAAAATAACTACAAATCTCTTCAAATCTTTGAAACCCTACTAACTTCTAACTAAAAAAATGACTAATGACTACAAAACAATTCAAAAAATTCAAATGAATTGGAAAGTTTTAAAAATTAAAAAAATCCACTTATTTCTGTAAAATTTGAGTGAATTTCGAGGAATTTAAGGGAAACGAGCAGAATTCGACAAAATGCATAAAAATTTAAGGTGAATTAAAAAAAATTCAAATTAATTGACAAAAATGCGAAAAAATTTAAAAATATGAAAAAATTCATTGCATTGAGTAAGTTTCAAATGAATTTTAGAAAAAATTGAAGAGGATTCAAAAGAATTTGATGAAATGCCTAAAAATTTAAGGTGAGTTTCAATGACTTCAAGATGAATTAAACAAAAACTTTTAAAAATTCCATTGATTGATAAATTTTTTGAAATCCATTAAAATATTAAAATCCATTTAAAATATTAAAACCCTTGGAAATCCCTTGAAATTGTTTAAATCTCTTGAAAATGCCTTGGAATCTTTTAAAATACCTTAAAATATTTAAAAGTCTTTGAAATCCCTTCAAACTATTGGAATAAATACAAAAATTCTGGGAATCGTTAAAATTGCCTAAAATATTTCCAATCCTTTGAATCTTTTGAAACACCTTGAAACGTTTTAAAGCTCTAGAAAATGCATGCAAATCTTTTAGAATACACTGAAATATTTCAAATCCTTTGAAATCCTATTAAATTACTGAAATCAATTAACAATTTCTTTATAATCTTTTAAAATAACCTAGAATAATTTTTTTAATCTCTAGGAAATGCCAAGGAATTTGAAAAATATCTTTAAATATTTCAAATCGTTTGGTCATTTTATCAATTAATCTGCAGAACCAATTGTATAAAAACTTTTAAAAAATCACTTGAATTATGTAAAATTGAGTAAATTTATAAGAATTCAAATGAATTAAAAAATTCAAACGAATTTCAAAGAATTCAGGGTGAAATCCAAAAAATAATTTTAAATCTCTTCAAATCTTTAAAACCCTACGAAATAACTCACTTTTCTTGAATAAATTCTTTAAAGTCAACTAAAATGTTAATGAATCTCTTAAAATGATTGAAACCAATTAAAAATTCCTTGGAATCTTTTGAGATTTCCTAAAATATTTCAAATCCTTTGAAATCCTACAAGATACCTCACTTCTCGTGAACAAATTTTGTATCCACTAAAATATTATAAAATCCCTGTGAAATTCTATGATGATATTTCCCAAAATCCTGGAAATGTATTAAAATACATTGAGAGTTTTAACATCCCAAAGTCATTGAAATCCTTGTAAATCTTATAAAATAACGTGAAATCCTTTAAAATATCTTACGACCTTATAAATCCTGTAAAATCGTTTCATATCTTCCGAAATTCTAGAAAATTCTTTATCCTAAAATATTTCAAACGCTTCGAAATTCCTTCAAATTAATTAAATTAATTAATAATTCCTTGGATTCTTTTAAAATGCCCTAAAATATTTCAAATTCTTTGAAATCCCACTAAACTACTGAAAACAATTACAAAGTATTTGATATCTTTTAGAATTACCTAAAATTTTTTTAATCTTTTGAAATCCCTTGAAACTCGTTAGAGCTCTTGAAAATGCCAATCAGTGAAAAATTACTCGGAATCTTTTAAAATTGCCTAAAATATTTCAAATTTAAAGCTCTTGAAAATGCCTTAGAAGTTTTAAAAATTCTCTAAAATCTTTCAAATTTCTTCAAATTATTTAAATCTATTACATTTAAAATTTTACATATTAAATTTCTCAGAATCTTTAAAAATAGTGTTAAATATATCAAAAGAAGTCAAGACAATTCAGAAATAGGTATAGATCTGAATTGAACAGTGATTAACCCTTGAGTTAATTTATTGATAGAAAAGTGACTAATGTGATGTTTTCATTGAAAAAAGTGAATAAAAAATGATTTGAGAAAAAAGTGAATAATAGTGACTGTATGTGGCATCCCTAATTATTTTTGTGAAGTTGCTTCTTACAGGTATTCCCTGATTTTTGCTATTTCTTTCAAAATACTCTTGGAAGCTTTGATCTTATTATAAATTTTTTTGAAGTTCCAGTAGGGGGCTGCAAATAGGGTACCATAGGACCACATCTTGAAAATAGGGTACTTTAGGGACCTTAACTGAATATAGGGTACAATAGGGGATATAAGGACCGGTCTGTGAGGCCTGAAAATTGAAAAAAAATCTTCCTACTTCATGATTCCATAACCATTCTGCTGACCATCTTTCCACTGTCCCTGATAAATTCCCTGAATTAGATTATGCATTGTGCCATATCCATTTATGACTCCTTTTGATTGTTAGCACGATAACTTTCGAAAGAATTGACAGATTGGATTGGGCTCTGGTATACTTCTCAAGTGTCCTAAAATGAAGGTCAAGTTCATTAGTCAGTCATTTTGGATAAAAATTCAAAAAGTAAGCGCTTTTTCAAAATTTTTGAGACCACTTTTTTTCAAAATAAAAAATTCTATGTACGGATATTCGTAGTACTCAAAAAGACAAACAATTTATCTCAATGACTTTTTCTGATGAAACAAAAATTACTGGAGTTATAGCATTTACAAAATTCCAAAAAACAAACGAAAATGAACATTTTAAGCCAAACAATGCACGATATGAAAAAAATTCAAGAGAAGAAAAATGTTTCTTTTTGCACACATCACAATATTGTTATGAGACTTTTTTCAGTTTTCTTGAAAAATCCAGAATTCAAATTTTTATCGCACAAAAAAATAATGAAAAATCATAAATTCCATTTTGCGGTCAAAATGTACAAGATACGAAAAAAGATGACTTGACAAAAATTGTGCAGTCAAAAAAGATCTAGAAATTTGTTAATAATCACTTTTTGATGGGACGCGTAGTTTTTGTTTCATTTGTAAAAAACTGATTCAAGAATAAAATAAATTACATTTTTGGACAAACGAAACAAACCACGAAAAAATTAATAGACAAAAATTGTTCACTCAGAAAAGAGCTACACATTTTTTATTAATCATTTTTTGATCAGATGCGTAATTTTTGTTTTAATCGTGCAAAATACAATTACCAATATAAAAAATTGTTGAAAAACGACGTAAGGTACGAAAAAAGATGAATAGACAAAAGTTGTTCAATTAAAAAAGATCTACAAATTTGTTATAAACTTTTGCTATGAAAATACATTTAAAATAAAGAAATTAAGTTTTTGGAAAAACGATACACGCTACAATAACATTTTATCTAACAAAATTTTTCGCCTAAATTACATTTACAAATTTTCTTAAAACCACTTTACGTTAGGATGCATATTTTTGGTTCAAATCGTAAAAAATAACATTGAACATAAACGCACTCACATTTCCAGGTTTTTCCAGATATATAAAAATTCCCTGACAATTCCAGGTTTTACAGGTAGGGCACACACTCTGGTATAATCACCATAAAATATGTAAAACACGTAGCGCGTCGCGAAAATGTTCTATAACCGTGTGACCGGGTATTCAAAACATAAACACAGAAGTGATAACGTTAGAACCGGTGGGGTTGCATAACCTAAAAATACACAGGAATTACTACTGCGCATGGCAGAGATATCGGCCGACAGTGCATGTACGAACGACGTTCGTATACTCTCGTGTATGTTCGTTGATCATATGCGACTGTTGATACTGGTTGCCACGCAACGACTCCCGAAATAGCCCATGCCAGTGTGGTCGGCTTTACACCGACGAGCGGAAGGTTTGTTTCACGCGCGTAGAACTGTTGGTGGGAGAGAAATTTTCGCCTCGGAGCGCTCGTGAAAGAAGGGTTGCCAACTTATAAAATTCATGTACTCCAGCTGATGGAAACTGTCGGTAAAGTAGGTCATCATGGGTAATGCTGAACACAAGCCTAAGATTCAGACGGTTCTTCTAAACTTTGAATGATCTAATAATTTTAAAAGTGTTTATTGTACCAAAAAACGTATTTGGTGCTGCCTGTTAAAAAGGGGATTCGGATAATTTACTGACTGGAGTCGTAAGTACTAGTTTTTATATAAATTAGGCAAAAAAAACATAACCTAAAATATTTACTGTCTTGTTGCCACTCTGAGTTTTTATTTAAACAAGTACTTACGACTCCAGTCAGTAATCAGTCCGAATCCCTTTCTCAACAGGCAGCACCAAATACGTTTTTGGCAAAATAAACACTTTTAAAATTATTAAAATTTAAAAAGAAAACAGTCGAAGTATGTGACTTGTGTTGTGTGCGTCGTTTGCATCATTACCCACCGACAGTTACCGGCAGTGTCGATCAGCTGGAATATCTGAATTTTATCAGTTGGCAACCCTTCTTTCACGCGCTTTCCGAGGCGAAAGTTTCTCTCCCCCCAACCGTTCTACGCGCGTGAAACTAACCTTCCGCTTGTCGGTGTAAAGCCGACCTGTGCCGAGTTCAAAAGAGAGAAGGGATAAGAGATGAAAGATGAATCCTTCTAAAATCTAATTGAAGAGAATTGCATGTTTTTCAATTCACATTTTCTAGCATTTCAGGTGCGGACGAAGAAATGTTGAGGCCCGATTTGTCGTTAAACGTCCCAGGTAGCGTTTTGAAGATTCACTTCTGTAGTTAAACATTTTTAAATTTTGATGAAAAATAGTGTTTTCTTGTTGTGGAAAATATATTGAATAAAAAATTAATCATTTCATTTTTTATTTAAAACTTAGATTTTATTGGTTTAAAATTCTCTTTTCGTTGAAAATTAATCGTTTTGTTTAGGAATTGATCTTTTGGGTTGAAAAATGATTTTTTAAATTTGTTTTTCTTTTCCTTGAAATTCAATCTTTTTGGTTAAAAATTCGCCTTTGCGTTGAAAAATCATTTCTTTGGCTGAAAATTTAAATATTTTTTTCTTTTGCTTGAAACTTCATCTTTCTCTGTTGATATTTTTTCAGTTGAAAAATGTTTTTTTTTTAATTGAAAATTCATCTTTTAGGTTGAAAATTATTATTTTTTGTTTAAAATGCAACTATTGTATTGATTCTCATTTTTTTGGTTCAAAAGGTTTAAAAATAGTTGAAAAATTAGCGACTTTCTTGGAGAATTACCGATTTTATTGAAAATTATTTTCTGAACTGAATAATATTTAACTTCCTTTTTTCGAAAATTCATCTTTTTAAATTGGAAATTCGTTTCTTTCGCTAAACTGAAAATTAAACTATTTCATGTTTGGTTGAAAATTCATATTTTTTAGTTGAAATGCAATGTATTATCGTGAAAATTCGTCTTTTTTGGTAGACTATTATTCTCCTTGTTTGAAAATAGTTGAAAATTTACCGATTTTGTTTGAAACAAATTTGTTTGAAAAGTTATTTTTTTAAATATACCATTTCTGGCTAAGAATTTAACTATTTTTTTAAAGTTGTTGGTTGCAAGAAAATTTAAAAAAATTAAAAATTTGTCTTTTTGGTAGACAATAATTTGATTAAAAATCCATATTTTTATTAAAAGTTCATTGTTTTCATTCAAAAATTAAATGTTTTGTTGAAACTTCGTTTTTCTTTTTGGAAAATTATCTATATACTGAAAATGCAACTATTATTATCAATAATAATCGCTGGAGGAATTCCATTGACACTCGATAATAAATTTCTGAGAGAATTTGTATGATATGACATACAGACAGACACCTTCGTAAAAATCGTTTTTTCTGACTCAGGGGGTCTGAAAACGTGGAGATTTGATGAAAACCGACTAAGTCAAATTTTACATAAAACCAATACCTTCTCATTATGATGAGAATGTAAAAAAATATATGCATGACAAAGGAATTAAAAGTACCAAAAAATATATAGGCGCAAATTTGAACATTTGCATTACATGTTTGTGCCGTATTTAATTATCAAAACTAAGCATTCTTCATTTTGAATCTCAATACTTGTAACCCAACTTCCGCTTTTATATTTTTAGGTACTTTCAATTTATTTTTCATGCATATAATTTTTTTTAATTTATTTTTGGGTTATAAAAGTATAGAGAAATTGCAAAATAATAATGTTTATTGTTTTAAAATAATTTATTATATATATACTCTGCTGCAAACATCAACTTATATAGATAAAAAAATTTCTGGCAAAATTAATGATTTTTCTATTCTTGAATTAATTTTTTAAAAATATTTATCATTCTTTTTATAATATGTTTGTATATTTACGGTAAAACTATTGTGAAAGAAAGGATAAGAAACGGAAAAAATTTCAAAAAAAGTCAGAAGACGCGAACGCACGAGGGCAGACTCTGTAGCTTAAAACCTAGACCGCTCCTCTATTTTTGCTTGCTCGATGACTTTACAATTCGACCAATAGTGTTTCCGCGCAGTAACTAAAAATATAAATTTGTTTATTTGCAGTTCAAGTGCAAACATTAGTGTTCGCACTATTTGTGTACAGTTGTACAATGTTTGTGACCAATTTTTGTTGTTTTGCCTCATTTTGATTAATATAAACCTCATATCTAGCCCATTGACAAAATTGAAAATTTCTTGGAGTGTTCTGCAGCGCGGTCGGTATTGCTCCAAATTAGTAATTAAAAAAAAAAAAAACTTTTTTCATAATTCTAAATATTTTGGACCAGAGCCGCCTTCCTTTGAGCCTTCTACTTAGC
>CAKNYM010038783.1:0-10419 GCA_932195095.1 Andricus curvator | reverse complement strand
GTGAATCCTCCCCTTGTTACACCTGCTTGTGCACTTATGAGTCAGAGCAGGGGGGTGACTCGCCATACAAATGCGCTGTGTCAGTTTTGTGAAGGACGGCAGAAAATGAAACACTGGCGCCACTAGCGCCACGCCCTACATTTGAATGAAAGCTGATTAGAATCATGGGAGATTTAGTATTTTTCGCAGTTTTTATAATATTTTGGACGTTTGTGGATAATTTAAATACTTTTAGCTTGAATTAGGCAAGGATTAACTGTTTCTAGAATTTAAAAAATACCTAGGATTAAAAAATAGACCTTACATACACTGGAAATGTCGGTTTTTAATTTTCAAGTAGAGTGGAATGGTAAAATATAAAGATTACGTATTTACCGTTTAAAACAAATAAACTAAATGTTCTGAAATGATAATATATAAAATTTTTTGTCTATTTTTTAATTACTCGAATGATCCTAATCTATTATTACATTATAATAAAAATATACAAGCAAATTTAAAAATCATAATTTTTAATATTCAGTATATTGTATTGATCGTGAAATGGCTAAAATATTATCAGTAATAAAGTTATTAACTTTAACGTACATTTAGTCATTTATTTATTTAAACATTGAATTAAAAGATGGAGATATAAATTAAATATGGGGTAAAGACAGTAGGATGGTATATAGGAGTAATAAATGCCAGGTTAATTTATTTAAATAAATATAGTTATTTAAATTATTTACGAATATACTGCGATTAAAGTATAGCAATTATTATGCAGACAGAACATAATAATTTATTATATACAATTGAACAAAGCTAGTTTTACAAAATGTCGCGACTTTCTTTTTCATAAAATTATCGTTTTTTAAAATTTAGGTTTCTTGTACTATTCTGACTGCAAGAAAATCATTATTTTACAATTGTAATTTACTTTAGTACTTGAATTTATTAATAAATTAATGTAATCGTACATAAATTTCGAAATGATAAAAATAAACAACTTCTTAAAACAATTTTTAAGAAGTGAAATCTTCCTTTGATCAATTCAATTGTTACCTTAATAGGAACGTAAGTTCTATTATTTCGGTCTTACGATCAATTTGAATAAAAAAGACTAGGAGTATTCCGAGTCAATACTTTAATTATAAAAAGTTACATTCTCGCAACGTTTCGACCTCAATCTGTTGGTCATCCTCAGGCAAATTATACCCGATAAAGGCTTATATTATACCTAATAAAGTATTTTTTATTCAAATTGATCGCAAGACCGAAATAATGGAACTTACGTTCCTATTAAAGTAATAAATGACGAAACTCGGCGATAATTAAAAACTGTCATTAATGTTACTTTTACAATTTTCTTAAAGATAGTAAGGGTTTTAAAATATTTTTAAAATTTCAAAAACTAATAAAAATATAATGTTACACACTATTACAATAATCTACAAGTTTTACAAGAAGAAAAATATATCAAAATTTAAAAATCAATGTAGTCATGAAACCGTCAGAGCCATACAATTATTTTAGGTTAAAGAACATCGGTGTAAACAAAGCCTCATACCTATCGCCATAACCGTTCCATCCGGAGCTAAAACTTTCTTTTTCCAAATTATTTGATCCTTTAAAAAGTGATCTTCACAAACTACATTTCCAGGTTTAACAATAAAATCCTTTTTGTCATGCTTAATTGCTTGGTGCCAACGGTCAACCTCATTTTTTAGAACGGAAAAATGCACTGTTTTACTCCGTTTGAGCGGGTTAAGTCGTACCCTGATAGACAGTTCGGTGCTATACATCGATGGGCCCCCCCCCCATTGTTATAACACATGTATCCGTAAATAAATAAAATATGGCAAATGGACGATAAAGTTATGACATTTCACGAGTTTGTGTATGCAAAATCATAACAGACAACGGGCAGACCGGGCGTCGTGGAGGTGGCGCCAATGCTTCACGACTCGCCGCTCTTCACAAAACTGACACGCGCCTCTAATGCAAAAGCGAAAATCGTGTCACCCCCCTGGTCAGAGGCGTACCAATACAAATATTCGCCCGGAACTTCACAACTTCACTATAATTATGAACATAGAATGGACCGTCTCAACGCCCCCCTAAACGGATAGAGCTTTTATCTTTTAAAAGATCTATGCGTTTAAAAAAAAAAAGAATAATTTTGTTTCACGAACTTGTGATTGATCTTATATTACTAACAACGTAAATAGCTTAGTAATTAATTTTTAATTTTTTTTATTTTGTTTTATTTTTTTCATTTGTTGAGAAAAGTTTCAAAATTTTTGTGGGAAAATAGCATATCGATCTTAGAGACTTATATGTACATATCGATTAATGCCCCCCTAAACTGAAAAATCCTTTGAAACAAAATCGATTTATAGTTTCTCAATTATCAGAAATTGATAACCATCAACGCCCCCCCTAAACGAATGGGTTCAAATAAATTGAGAACATTCGTTTATATATGTATATATATATATCTATTTTTATATATATTTAAAGTAAACAGAACAAAACCATAACCGAAAAAAAATGTACAAGAATGAGTAGATATTATTTAACGTAATTTTTCATTCTATAATAATATTAGATAGGGAGATAAATAGATATTTGGTCGACGTAATGAAAAGTACTGGTAACAGAAGAGATAATAAATTGATAATCTCGGAACGCTATTTTGTAACTAAAGAAACAAAATATAATATCTTTTGAAAGAGGTTTTTTTGAATTTCCCATTCATTGAGGATGCAATCAGGCGATAAACAATGATGATACTCATTGCGGTTGTAATAATTGATTATGCCTAGATGAAGTACACCTTCGTACTTACTACCTAGTTCTACATTTCTCATGCGTATACAATGTTTCATTTCGTTAATTATTTTTAATTCCCATTTATCATCAACTAATAAATTCCCTATCATTTTAGTTAGATTTTCAACTTTCAGGTAAAATTTTGTTATGTGATTATCTTTTATTATTCGCCTAAGTTTTCTTAGATCTTTTTGGGGTTTCTTTTTATGTATTCTAGTGCTCCTATTTTTTCGTATTTTTCTCAATTTTTCCTTCTTACGTTGACACTGTTTAGGGTCGTTTGGTCGTTCGATATCTTGAATCATGATTTCCTTATTTATTTGGATTGTTGAATCCATGGTTGGTAATTTTCCAAATAAAATCTTTGTTTCGTTTTGTTTCTTCACAAGTTGCATGTCCCTATAAATTCTGGCCAGTGGTATTGAATTTCCTAAATCTATTTTTTCGATAGATTTTATAAGGGGTTTTATAGTGGTGAGGTGATCCTTGCATAATGTGACCCATGGTGTTTTTGAAGCGTACATTATTTTGTTCTTATGAGTGTCTTCAGGGAATCCTTTCGTGATTCGGTTGATACGTTGAATCTCTTGAAGTTTGGTTTCTTCTTTAATCGTTGTCTCCAATTTTTTTTGTTTTTTTTGTGGCTCTTGTTCTTATTGGCCTAGACTTATTTTTGGATTTTTTAAGATTTTGTTGATCCTGGGTGGTGTCATCTTTTGTTTTCTTCTTCTTCTTTGGAGTTTCAATCAATTTCCTTAGGGTTTGGTTGCACTTATTTCTGCACTGAGTTGATTGCTCTAAGGAGAAATTTGGCACCCGATGAATTCGATTCTTCGAAATTCCCACATCATCATTTTCCAAATTGATCAAGAAAAAGTTTTTAGGTTTTATTTGAGTACCTCGATCTTCAAAGATTTTTGAATCTGATAATTTTGTCCTTGCTTCAGCCATCTGTTAACAGAAGGAGTATCCCGATTCTCATTCCTATCTCTAGACTAGAAATTTTATTCACATGAATCCCTTTTCCCGAACGAAACGACTTATGCTACTTGGGAGACTCCTTTTCTCCAATGAAATTTTCATTTTTATGAGAAAAAAAATTTATTAAATAAATAAGAGAATCATTTCTTCCTTCTTTTATAAAAAGTAATTTAAAACAAAACTACATGGTTCTAGGAGATCCTAAGTAGGTGCATTTTTTTTATGCTTAATTTAATTAAAATAAAGATAGACCGGTATGATCTACAGGTAAATCAGAGAAATTCCTGTCTATATTTTTCTTTGTGTACCATGACCAAAAACAGTGACATATATCCTATACATATTGCATGCATTATCATGCCTCTAGCTAAGTTGTAAAATCCTTGCTTATATGGAATTTCGCTATAGTAAGAATAATAAAAATTTTTTATTTTTATTTATTTATTTATTTATTTTATTTTTTTTACCTTGTTTTCGTGTAATTATTATCCTAGTTCTCCAATGTGTGGTGAATTTTTCTCACACACAATTATTTATCACTAATTTTGCTTATTTGTAATTTATTTTTAAATTTATTTTTAATAATGCTTTAGAAATAAAGAAAGTGGAACGTTCTGTCCCCTGAGAATGCCGGGTTCGAACTGATGAAACATTTATTATGTATTCCAGTCTAGTGTTATTTACTAAGTGTATTTACCTTGCGTAATTTCTTAATATTATTGAATTTTCCGCTATTTAGATATGATAGGCCAAAACTGATTCAAGTTAATTAACTCTCCCATGATATATTTTCAAATCTTGAGTATGGTACATACCCTTTTCTTCCAATTCCCTAGGGTCCCATAAAATAAAGGTCCCTGGTGTAACTTGTTTTTTTTAAATGTAAGGCCCATCATAAATTTGTAAAAATTTTGCTAAAATTTTATTATCTTTGTCGGATTTATTTAATGATTTTAGGAGAACTTGATCGCCTTCTTTGAATTTAATTATTTTATGAGTTTTATTGAATGCTTCAGCACGTTTTTTGCCTTTCTTTAAGATATTGTCGTGTACCATCTCGATTTTTCGTTCATATTCTGGATCAGGTGGTTTTGTGGGGAATCTAAGCCAATTTTCCCATGTTCGTTTTGGTTTAACATTCATATGGATCTCTGTTGGCGTAAATTCAGTTGTATCATGATGTGTTTCGTTCATGCACGATTCTATAACGCGAACCCAGTTCCACCATGCGCTGTGGTTTTCTTTAATCAAAGATCGGAAGAATCTCGAAAGTTCTCTATGAATTCTTTCTACAATATTACTTTGGGGGTGACGAATTGAAGAGAAAACTACTTGTATATCTTCTTCTTTTAATTTATTTTTCCATATTTCTGATGTAAATTGTGTGCCGTGATCAGTAATTATCTTATTTGGCTTCCCATATTTTGGAATGTGATCATTAAAGATTTTATTAATTGCTGCTTTAGTTGTCATTCTTCTCAAAGGATATAGACACACGAATTTACTAAACGCATCGATTGTCGATAATATGTATTTAAAACCCCCGTTTGATGCAGGTAATGGGCCATAAAAATCAATCGATAAGATTTCTCCCGGTTTCGTAGGCGTATAGTTTTTCATTTCCGCGTAGCTTGTTTGATTTGTTACTTTATTTTTCTGACATGAGTCACAACTCGATAATCTCTGTCTAATTGTTTTTGCTAAACGTGGATAATAAAAATATTCGTGTAGCATTCTAAATACTTTTTGGGGACCTATATGACCATAGAGCTCATGACATTCATCTATTAGGTCATAGATAATGCTTTTAGTTAAATAAAGTTTCTTTCCACCCCCAGCAATGAAGTATACTAGGTCTTCATGCTTTTCAAATCTTTTTGTTTTTCCCTCATTGATCGCTTTTACGCATTGTTGTAAAATAGGATCATCTTTTTGCTCTTTATTAATGTTTTTTAAACGGTTTCGTAGGCCAGATGAAGGTTTTTTTGCTAGTGTGTAAAGGAAGATTTTGCCTTCATTGATATCAAAAGGGTATCCTAATTCTGTTGATGGAATTCTACTTAAAGTATCGGCTATTATATTTTTTTTTCCCTCGCAATATTCGAATGTGAATTGATAATCTTGTATTGCTAAGATCCATCGTGTCAATCTGCCACTAATTAATTTACACGTTTTTAGAAAGGTTAATGCTTTATGATCGGTGCGAATTATTAATTTAGCGCCTAACACATATGATCTAAATTTAATTAGGGCCCATACAATGGCTAATAGTTCTTTTTCTGTCGTATAATACGATAATTCGGATCCCTTTAAAGTTCGACTAGCAAAGGAAATGGGTGTGTGCTCATTATTTATATCAATTTGATAAAGGACGGCTCCTAATGCTCGATCGCTTGAATCTGTTTGTAAATAGAAGGGTTTATTTAAATCCGGATATGACAGAATGGTAAATTCGCAAAATAGCGCTTTGACTCTTTTGAATGCATCATCTGTTTCTAAATCCCATATCCATTTAGTTCCTATGCGCAATAAATTTAAAAGTGGTGCTATTTCTTGCGCATGTTCTCTAGTAAATTTTGTATAAAAATTTATTACGCCCAAAAATCCACGTAGTTCTTTTAAATTCCGAGGTTTTGGAAATTCATGAATCGCTTTAATTTTGTCAGGGTCTGGTTTAATCCCAAGTGGCGTCAAAATATGGCCCAAAAATTTGACTTCTGGTCGGAAAAAGTGTGATTTTTCAAAATTTACTGTAATATTATGATCTTCTAGACGTTGGAATAATAATTCCAAATGTTCTAGATGCTGTGATGTACTTAGTGACGTACATAACATATCATCAATAAAAGTAATAACAAAGTTTCCTAACCCATTTAGAACAAAGTCCAAAGCTCTAACTAACGCGGCTGTGCTTGTTTTTAACCCGAAAGGTGTGACGCAAAATTCATAAGATTTTCCCTCATATAAGAAAGCTGTGTATTTCATAGATTCTGGATGCAATGGCACTTGCCAAAAGCTACTAGTTAAGTCCAAAGTTGACATTACTTGAGTTCCAGTGCATCTTTGAAATAAAACTTCAGTTGGCTCTGCACATTCGTAATCATTTTCCATAATTTCGTTTAATTTTCTAGCGTCTAAACAAAGTCTTATCGAACCGTCCTTCTTAATTCTGACCACTAATGGATTTATATGTGCGCTGTTTGACCTTTGAATTATTCCCAATTCTATAAGCTTTTTAATTTCATTTGCTACTTTGTCGCGTACGAACATAGGTATCGGGTAAGTTCGCGATATAAAAGGCCTTTTATCATCTATTTTTAGTTGATGTTCATATATCGAGATCCTACCTGGTTTCCGAGAAAATACATTTTTATAACGGGATATAAGTTTGTAGAATCGCTCTTTTTCTAATGCATTTAATAAACTACAATGCGCTATCTTTTCTCTAATTTGTTCATCAGGTAACGTATATTCATCCTGGGCATTAGCATAAGTTTCAATTGTATTAATTTCCTTTATAACATTTGGAAAGTTTTCTTCGGGTTCTAAATATTTTCCTAAACATTCTATGTATCTTTCTTTTTGGACATTTTCCGCATCCATTATTATGCGAATTCTTTTTACATCTTCTTCTAACAGTTTTATTTTAATCGATTTATTCTTATCTTTTAATTCAATAATATTATCTTCGAAATCGATTTTACTTTTTAATCTTTTTAATAAGTCCACTCCAATGATACATTCTTTATTTAGCCTAGGAACAATCAGAAAAACGTAAGAACCTTCCCAGTCGCCCATTTTGAATTTTGCATAAATTTGATGCTTCAATTTTATAGGTCTTGCCCCAGTTGCACCAACAATTGTGGTTCCTACAATTGGTAAAATTTCGCATTGTTTGAAAATATTATGATTATTTTCATAAAAGTTCTCAGAAATACAGGTTACTTCGCTACCCGTGTCTATTAATGCATTTGTTTCTATGTCCTCGATATTTAAAATCATTATTGGACATTTATCTAATTCTTTGTCTACCGTATTATCATCATTTTCTAAAAGTTCACCCCTCATGTCTAAAGGTAGAGGCTTTTTGAAATATTTTGGCCCCGGATTTGCCTCTATCGTTTTACTCTCTACTGACCCGAGGCATAAGCGTTTCCCTGATTAAAATAAAATTCATCTCGATTATCTTTATTTTCCACGACTTCTATAACTCTAGTCTGTTTAATTATATTACTATGTGGCAGAGTATTTTGTGGATTATTATAAGTTTCTCTTTTATTTTGTAACTGGTCATTCGTATCTCTAGGCGAGCTTACTTGATTTGCATAATTAGGATTTCTTTTGTAAACATCATCCTCTACTCGTCCATTCGCATAATTTTGCTGAGATGTGTTTCTATTGTTTTGATCGCGGGAGTTATAATTATCTTGAAAACCGTTTGTCTTTTGATAACGCCCTTGATATTGATAATTATACGGAGTTTTGTTTCGATCATCATAATCTCGATATGAACCACGATTTTTCGAATTTTCGTAATCAAAATTTGATTGATTTGGATTATTAAAAGAATTGCTCCTTTGATTAGCGCTGTTGTTTGGATTGAAATATCCTTGATTTTAATAATTCTGACGTGGACAATTATTATATGCCTGTCCTGAATAATAATTATTTCCAAATCGATTTTTATCATGTCTCATGTATTGATCATTATTTCTATATCGAGGTGGATAATTTGAATTAAAGCGAGAATTACTGAAATCTTCATTTTCACGATCTAGCAATCCTTCTTGATTTTGATACGAATTTTGGAAATTATTTCCACCTCCCCTACTGTTTCTCATATTTCGATTATCGCGATTAAATCTACCAAAATCATTTTGCTGATAAACATTATTTTTACGAGGATCATAACCTCCCATACAATTTATCGAGCCTGCTTGATCGAAAGTTTCGAGTAGTTCGATAAATTTATCAAAGGTTTTAATATCTCGAATTAAAAATGCTGTGCGAATTTCTTCTGAAAAATGTCTCGACAATCTAGAGACGATTTCACTCTCAGATGGAGGTGGTATTAAATCTTTAGCATTATTTATCATTTTAATGGCATATGCCGACTTTGAAAGTTTTCCTTGATAATAACCATATTGAAGGTCAGTACTAATTTGAAAACGAATATTATCATTCCAGAATTTTGAAATGAATTTTTCTCTGAATGTAAATTCATTTTCACCTGGAGTAGCTACAAGATTCCACCATTCCCTAGCGATACCTTCCAAACATGAATGTACTACAAAATTAAAATCGTCTCTTCTAACATCTATCGCTCTAATATATCCATAAAAATCATTCAGAAACATCATAGGCCTTTCTTTGCCCGATCCTGAAAATTTTGGAACAGGATAATTTTTAAGCCATGGGCTTTTAATGTCTGTACCACCCATATTCCTATCCATTCTCTTTTCTAGTAAATCCTGATAATCTTCAATATTTTGAAAACGCTTCCGATTGTTAATATTTGTAACAATAAGTTCTGCCTGTTCGGTGAGAACTTCTTCCGTTTTCTTTTTAAGTGAACACACATTTTGTTCGACATTAACTATGTGCTCTTCTAAAATCCTATCTTGGTGATCACAATTTTCTTTTTGCATTTCTACTCGATCATCCATTCTTTTTACTAAGGAGGTTACAAAAGATCCGATTCTTTTTTCCGTATCTGCTTCAAATTCACGACGCTTAACTTTTTCTCTTTTCGCCATACGTAATAGAGTATTTTGTGATAATACTGATTTGCTCACGTCTTTTTGTAATTTTTCAAGAGTGATCATTAATTGATCCATCTCTCCAATTTCAGAATCATAATCGCTAAGATCAGGGTTGTTTTGCGCAATAGAATTATTTTTTACGCCTAAATTACCTTGTATTTCAGAATTATTTTGCAAATTTCCATTCTCGGCAATATTCCCTAATTGACTCGTGTCAGTCTCGGCATTCTCAGGTGCAGGACTAATTTGATCTCGTGCATTATTAAATTCGGAATCGTTATTTTCGTGTTCTGATTCTGTATCAGACGGATCCAAAAATTGTTCAAAAACATTTTCTTTATTCATTTCTTCAATCATAGATTGAGAAAATTTAATTTTCCTAATACGTTTTTTTGGATTCTCTTTACCGTCGTTTTTATCGTCCCCCATTTTGACGATCTTAAATTGTAATTAGTATTCAGAAAATAAATTTTAAATTTCCAAAGGAATTTATTTTGTATTTTATTTTTATTTTGTACTAATTTTACACCCGGTGTATTTAAATTACGAAATGA
Organism: Andricus curvator; assembly: GCA_932195095.1. Taxonomy (NCBI): domain Eukaryota; kingdom Metazoa; phylum Arthropoda; class Insecta; order Hymenoptera; family Cynipidae; genus Andricus; species Andricus curvator. The sequence goes on along the minus strand of CAKNYM010038783.1, from coordinate 305 downwards.
ACCAGTTATTATCGATTTTATTTCTGAGATAATAATTCCAGCATTTCCGGATTCTTAACTCTGTTTACTTTTAGTATCTCATTCTTAATTTGAATGATTGACGTGGATACAATGGTTCACCTGTGCCTCGTCTAGACTCAAGCGATTTATGGCTCTCTATTATTCTCCCGAAACCGAATGCGCCGGACGGACGATGACCTTACGCAATAACTCTACTTTTATTTCCTCGAGTGTCCCACCAGGGGTACCAAAAACCAGTTGTTACATTATCGTTTATTTAACCGGGGATCGATTCTGCATTTATT